>JARKIC010002585.1:0-56173 GCA_029378375.1 Mycena olivaceomarginata
AACACGCCGAGCCACAACCAGCTGGGGGGGCATCAGGCGGATCAAGGGATTCGTAACAGGCAAGGTCGAGCGCCGTGATCATGTCGGAGATGGAGGTCTGTAACAAGCTATATTCGGCGGGAGGGAAGACATTCTGGTGCTGAGAAAAACATGAGTAGATGTCCAAGAAATAGATGCCCATGTACCAATTCAGCAGCAGAAGCTAGAGTCAAAGCACGGTCCCGGACAGCGCTCAATCTGGGTGGGTCTCCCACCATAACATGCAAAGCAGACAGGACATCGTCATTGAGTGTTGTGGTATGCTTCCCGCAGGTTGTTGAGCCTCACTTCGGCGTCCATCAGCGGCGGTGAGGAGCAGAAGGGAGATTCTGAGAGATTGATTTGATCGGAGGGTACTTAATGGAAAGTGTCCGACCGGGCCGAAAAATGTTATCACATGCGACTCAAATCAGGACCCGTAAGGAATCATCAGGACAGGTTGGGATTATCATTAACAACGGTGAACTGTGAAAAATTAGGATGCCTTAGGATGGTGTTGATCTGCAATGACAATGTCAGGATCCCAAAGATTAGGATTGGCCGGGATGTTGTTAGGATCTGACTATGACTGGCAATGTTCAGTTAGGATTGATGGTGATCTGTCAGGATGTACGATGACCGGAAGGATTCGTGAGGATTGATTGTTACACATTATGTTCCCTAATGACCACAAGGCATACTGTTATTTTGTCCGTCACCGGCCACCAAACCTGTCACTATCAAATCAACCATCATTTATCGCCGGCTGTGGGAATTTATTTTGCATTTTGCGCAACAACTAGGAACTCTTTCCAGAACCGTCAATACACTCAGAGAGCTCTCGGCAAGCTCTATAATCTTGATCTTGACCATATTTTTAGACCCGAACCACTAACTTCCTTTTTGGGTCACTACGCTTTTTGCCCAAAAGGAAATTACAGTGTTTTTTGCCTTCCTTTGGTCAGAATTCAAGTGTTTTGGATGATCTAAATCCTTGGACAGGATGTGATGGACTATAGGATATGTTCTGGAGCATATTCAGAAGCACTGCACTTCTGTGAGGAGCAGATAATGGGAAAGGTCGTTGATTCATCTCTCAACACAAATATCTTGGGAACATGGCCAATTAATACGATCCAACCCCTTCTAAAATATAGGCCCTTGCTATTTACATGCCCCTCACATGATAAAACAACTCTTGAATAGCCAGGAGAGCATATTCTAACCATATTCTGAAACACTCTGATGGCCTAATTGTGAAGGTTTCTGGTCATCTCGGTTATTGCATTTATGATGTTGGGCCCCATATCATCTATAGAAATACATGAGAGAGCCCATCAGGTGAATTGGCCACTTCTACGTCCTCATTGAGGGTAAATATGCGCAGAATGAGTATTCACCAAGTTTTATATGGGCCACCAGTGCAAAACATGGGATATGTACTCAAATCAAGTATTACAAGGTATCCAAACATAAAATACCAAGAATGATCCCAATATACGTCCTTGAAGACCCACAATCTCGAATGACATATTTTCCTTTTTTGGTGAATTAGGGTCCATACAGAGCTCATAGCACAATATAAACAACAGAAAGATGAACAGGGATGATGGAAGACTGATATTATACTTTATTTGAAGGATTTTCGTCAAGATTTGGCTAGATAGTGTTTTCATCTATATGCAACAAGTGCACTTCAGACTGCTGTTGAACTCATCCACTCCGAAATACCATTTACCTGAAACTTGATCAAATTCCTTGGGATACAATTAAATATTGATCTTTCATTATGTCTATTCTCATTTTGAGTGTTTATTTTGCAGTAGCTCCTCTGAATGGTGCCCTATTCATCAAATAAGCAAAATATGTCATGTGACATTCTGAAGCTTCAAGCCCATGGATTGGCACGAATTTGGGGTCCAGATGTTGGTATGAGCAGTGAAATGTACTTTCAACTCTTTCCCTCCATTCTGAACCTTATAGGCAGAGCAAATGGGGTGAAAATGCAGAGAAATACATTAACACACTTAATGTTTGCTTGTTGCTCTGATCTGTGGGCTAACACCCATCAGCCATCTTCTTAAACTTAGTCATTGTTCCATGACACTGTTCTCAACATGCCAGATCGATGCATGACCCGGCAATGGAGTAATGATGGCATGGTGACTTAGGATCCAAACATACTCCTTTTCTTCTGGGGAGTCTATTCTAGTGTGATACACATGTATGGATACTACTCATTGGTAGGTTTAAATGTCTTCCTGATACCTGTATCCCTATGTCACAAGGATATGATGCTATAGAGGTGAATCAATGATGTTGCCCATTATCTGCCCCTCACAGAGGCGCAGTGCTTCTGAATATGCTCCAGAACATATCCTATAGTCCATCACATCCTGTCCAAGGATTTAGATCATCCAAAACGCTTGAATTCTGACCAAAGGAAGGCAAAAACACTGTAATTTCCTTTTTGGGCAAAAAGCGTAGTGACCCAAAAAGGAAGTTAGGTGGTTCGGGTCTAAAAATATGGTCAAGATCAAAGTTATAGAGCTTGCCGAGAGCTCTCTGAGTGTATTGACGGTTCTGGAAAGAGTTCCTAGTTGTTGCGCAAAATGCAAAATAAATTCCCACAGCCGGCGATAAATGATGGTAGATTTGATAGTGGACAGGTGTGCAAAATAGAGGGGTGATGTTGGGCTAGGATGTGAGTGCCAAGGGTAGACCCTATAGTACTTGTCTTATAGTGTAGTGGTAGTATTTGGTTTGTATTTTTGACCTTTTGAGTATCGGCTGGTTGACCAAGTATATCCTACTGTTCTGGCCAAATAAAATTGCAGTTCATAGGCCTAGCCAAAAGACATGATGAGCTGTATTCTAAGCACTGGGAAAAGACTGTTCCTGGCTCAGAAAAATATTATTTCTGCCTATGGGCTAGCCCATGTTAAATATAAAATACTATGGGCAAGCCCATGTAGATTATAAAATACCATGGGCTGGCCCATAGAGATTATAAATTGAGTGGGATAGCCCAGCTTGAAAACAAAATATGGTGGGCTAGCCCATATACATTATGAAAGCGGGTGGGCTAGCCCACATGCAAAAAAAACCCTGTGGGCAAGCCCATGTCCGTCTGGAGTATACCATGGGCTGAACCATGTATGATGTGAGAATGGGTGGGCTGGCCCACATTGTAAGCAAAGGGCTACAGGATGGCCCATTGGATTATGAAACTAGTGGGCCAGCCCAATGTAAGAAATCTTGAACATGGAAGTAAGTGTGGAGGTAATGAAACACAGTCAGAACTGGTGTTCCAATTCTTAAAGCTGTCCAGAAAGGCCAACCAGAAAGCTGGGTGGTAAGCTGACTGAAAAATCCAACCAGAAAAGCCAATCAAAAGCTGGATGGAAAGCTGACTGGAAAACTGAACCAGAAAGCTGGTCCAAAAACCCAACCGAAAAGCCACCCAGACAGCTGGGTGGAAAGCCATTCCAAAAACCCACTGCAAAAGCCAACCAGAAAAGCCAACCAGAAAGCAGGGTAGGAAGCCAACTGGAAAGCTGGGTGGAGAGCCAGCTGGAAAGCTGGCAGGCAAGGAAGCCAATAGGCCAATTTATTGGCTGCCAAAAACAAAAGTGGGCCCCAATATGGATAGATTATGCTCAGGATAAAAGCCCTGGGCAAGGGCTTTCAGAATCACCCAGAAATGTGCAAAATAGCCCAGAAATGGGCCCAAAAAATGCTTTTTTTTTTGGGCTGGGCTGGTGCCAGGGGTCCTGGTCACAAAATGGGCCCATGGGCCATCCCTAGAAATTTTTCGGGCCCGCCTGTGGCGGGTGGGCTGTCCCATATAGAATCCATCTGGGCCAGCCCAGACCAATTTTGCTAAAAACAGTGGGCCAGACCATAGGCATGGTCCACACTGCCAAAAATCACCCCCCTAGGGCCAATTAAGTCACTTGAAAAATTAGGCCCAAGGGGGGTTGGACCAGGGTAGACTGAACTGGTGGTGGTGGGTTCGGCCCACACCACACTGGCTTGGCTGTGTTTGGTAGCACCTTCATGTAGATTAATCAGCATTCTGTGCTTAGCTTCTGCCATATCGAGATTATCACATGGTTCATCATAAAAACCGTAGCCTAGCCACCTCATACGATACACCCGCGACCCATACCACGGACAGCCACCGTAGCCAATGGGCCATATGTAGTAACACCACTGAAATTCAAATCACATGGTTCTCTGATGATGAATTTGCCAGGGCTGACATTGATGAGTGGTAGCAGACACAAAAGTTTAACTAAGATACTGAACCTATGTACACTTTATTTTGGATCCTACTGTTTCGAAATATCTGACTAGGGTGTCATCCTATCTATTTTGGCGCTGGTCGCGTGCCCGGCAGAACAAAACACAATTTTGTAATCTATGAAACCATGAGCACACTGATGAGTGCGATTGCCGATGTAGTCTAATGGATGATAACGAGGCTGCCAAACATTCAAACCACCGTTTTCTACATCATATTTGCCACTACTCGGGGTCCCGATGACCGGTAAGCACGGCCATCATTCATCACGCGATCGGCAAGGTCGCTTATCAGCGTAGTGCTCCCGGTTTCCATACAATATGCACTCGATGGTTTTGGCCGACACCTATCTCGAATGGTTTGCGCGGACATGTAGGAAGAGTGTTAACCCCCGTATAGGTCTGCGCATGGGGCAGGCGGAAGTATACGGGGATTTCAAAACAAGCCCAACTTGGTTCAGGCCAAAGGCGGGTTGTAGGAGGAAATCAGGGGAGTAGTCAGTATGCACTCGATGGTTTCGGCCTAAACCTATCCCAGATGGTCGCGCGGACTCATCGGAAGGGTGTTACCCCCCCTATAGGTCTGCGCATGAGGCAGGCGGAAGTATACGCGGGTTTCAAACAAGCCCGACTTGGTGGATGAATTTATTTTCTCCCCCCCATACTTTTGTTCTCTTTGCTGATTGGAGCAGCCATTGGGGTCCGCAGCAAACATGACGAAGGAAATAGTACGCTGAATGAACATGGTTTTCGGCGTGAAATCGGTCCGCACACATTCGCGAGACGTACCGTCCGGAGTGCTTGAGGGGAGTTTAAGAAGGAAATTACTCCACGGCTACATGAATATGAATTTGCCAGCACAGTGACAGCAGGGAAGCCTCCGATCATCGGACTTTGGCATTGACTTCGTTGACGATAATAATGGGACACTGTCATCCAGGCATATCAACATACCGCATCCTCATGCCTGCTAAAAAAAGCGACCTCTGGGGCTATTACCACCAGGGGGCAAACAGAACTTCTCCCACTTCAAGGCCTACTGTTATGGCTATTTATTAGGATTTATTGTGATTTTCTCGAGAATTTTCGGTGCGCCCTCGCCGACACCACGTCGGGCATCGGGCGGGAGGGGCGCGCCATCGGGCGCGCAATGGCGCAAGGGCAGCGCTCGCTTAGAGTAGTAGCCATCTTCGTCACTTCGTTACTTCGCTTATTTTCAAGAAAGTTCGTCACTTTGATCGTATTTGGGGAAAGTTTGTTACTTCCGCTGATTTTCTGCGAAAGTTCGTCAGGTGAGTAAATTCAAATGCAAATTCGTGAGCTCCCGGCTCACCCCGGTCACCTGATGTTGAACATTAGCTCCTTCCCTTCTGCCACTATTATGACCGTCGCGCCGATGCAAGGAATCCGTGGGATCGCCGGCGGTGCGCGCCAGCATCCGAGAGGCAAAGCATTCATCGTTCTGGTGTGTATATGCCACTCTATTCCGTACCCGACATGGGCACAAAACTCTCACCGTAATGAGAAGAATCGAGGTCTCTTCACCAAATCGCGCAGAAATAGGGCGGGCGACTTTCATTCTGTACGGTAAAGCCACTCCTTTGGTGAGCAGTTGTCTACCATGTACGGAACCGGGAAAACGCTGTATGAGGCGTATTGGGCTGGAAATTCACGTGTAAACATCGAGGGCGGCACCAGACGGTGCGGCGCACGAAGCGATTTCCTCTGTGCATCGCCTCGCACCCCATTGCAGCAGAGTCGCCGGAAATTGGATCCGCTCGGTTGCGCCAAGAGCCGCCCTCCACTCTCCGTTGGAACAGTTGTCCCCCGCCACTTTCGCTGAGCGCTCAGTAACGGCTGGGGCGGCATCCATGCTGATTGGATACTCCCCTACCTCAGGTATTCTAATTGCCATCGCCGTCGTGATTCCGAGCGAAGTGTTTAGGGAAAGGCCCGATGGGCATGCGAGTATTTTGGGAGTGCGAGCGAGTGCCGAGGAGGCACATACATGAGCTAGTATGTACAATACGAGATTTTTAAACAGGTGAAGGGTGGGTGGGATAGCAAAATAAGAGCGCTGGCGAGACCAAGTGAGAACTACAAACAGTTGTAAGTGAGGGACTGCATACCTGGCGAGACCGAGTGAGAAGCTGAGGTTCTACTCGGCTCGCCAGGGTTTATATAGCGTGCGGGCCAATGGCCCCCGCGTTGCGATGGCCTAGACCTCGAGCCCTTTGTTCAGTTGACTGAGACAAAGGCGGTCAATGCAAGTCCCGAAGGACAAAAGCTAGCCGCTTACCCGAGGGAGCTGTGATACCCGAGAGGTGGTCGCGCTCCTGCGTCCTCGTCGCGACCTGAGTCGGTGAGGACTTTTCGGGTAAGCTGCTGTTGCGGGACTGCGTGCAGAGACTTACTCGTCAATTAGACTTGAGTAAACCTCGTTTTAAACCCGACTAATTGCCATCGCCGTCGTGATTCCGAGCGAAGTGTTTAGCCAGGGAAAGGCCCGATGGGCCTGCGAGTATATTGGGAGTGCGAGCGAGTGCCGAGGAGGCTAAAGAGGTAATGGAAGGAGATTTGTGATGAGATATAGATGTTGGAGGTGCGAGCGCGAGCTCAGGAACGCTCGCGGGCGTGGAGCATCGCTTGCAGTAATATCGGGTGCTTCCTGATGTATATCTGGAAGGTGTCCGATGCCCAACGACCGGCGGCTTGGATGATGTGCGGAGGGGCGCCGTCTTCCGCGAGTGCTGTGGCGCCGCCGGCTCGCATGGACTGCCCTGCGATGCTCGTGTCGGAGAACAGGCGGCGTAGACGGCGCATGAACCAGGTGCGTGTCGGTACCGTGCCATCGTCGTGGATCCACAGGAAGGGATTGAGGGGGGTGGCGTTGGTCGCGTGAAGCGAGGTATCGACGGAAGTGGAGGTGTGCATCTGGGTCCGTGATGATAATGTGGTTGCCCTCGAAGGACGTATCTGCTTTGTGTGCGGGCAGCCAATATTCGTACTGCGTGGCGTCCACCGTGACGGATACACGTTTGGTGTATTTTCGCGGGTTGCGTATGCGCGGGTTGTCCGGCATCGTGAGTTCGCCAAGCCGTTGAAGCGCGCGAAAGCCGGAGAGGAGGATGGTGAGGAAGAGGAGGTCGTCGTGGGAAGGGGATGGTGGGAGGGCGGTGATCGCCTGTCGGAGTTGTTGGCGTGAGAGTGGTGATTTCCGTTTCGTCGCGGTGCCGCGGAGGCGTTTACAGCCTTGGAGAGTTCGCGACACCAGCATGCTCTTCCGTATTTCGCGTACTTCGGGAAAATGGGCTTCGAGCTGGTTACAGATACCTGAGAGGTAGGAGTCGACGGATTTTGGATTGATATGATGGCACATGAACACTGTGTAAAAACTCAGTGTCTCTGCAGTCGGGGTAATGGGAAATTTGTGAAGTCGGCAGAACTCAATGTACGAGTTGAGGGCGGAGCCATACGTGTGCGCTGTAGATGTGTCGATGGCGGCGCCCATGGCGACAGCTCGTTGATGGACAAGCTGCTCCATGGTCCAGGCTTCCCGCACGGGTCTGCACAGTCCTATACACAGGTCTAGGTTCTTCCCGATCGTCACCCCACTCAAGGCGGACAATTGGGAGCGGCGGATCAAGGAAGCGGGGCTCGAAGCAGAATACGGCGACATACCAAATTGCATACAATACAGCTTTTCCCATGGTCTTGACAGAACGCAGGCAGCACGAACGACATATATCCCCAACAATTTGAAGTCGGCAATATATCACCCCGAGGTGATATCAGCATACTTAAAGAAAGAACAAGAGCTTGGCCGCATCTTGGAGGCGTACGACCCCGTGTATCTTGAATCCCAAATTGGACCATTCCGTTGCTCGCCCGTTGGCTGCCTACAGAAAGATGCGCCGCACGGAAAATGGCGAATGTTTAACACGCTATCGGGCGGGGTGAGGCCAGCTTCATCAACCATCTGCTCCAAGATAGATATGTGATGTGCCAGCAATGAGTTCCAGTATGGTCTTGTTGAAGGCGTCGACTTGTTGATTTGTGGGTGCGAGGATGGCCCGTTTCAAGCAAAGTTGACGAGCTCTTCAGGAAAATAAATCTGCTGCAACATATTGAGGTGCACTTCAGGACGTGCGCCGGAAAAATGCGAGATGCGGTGGTCGTTCCAAAAAACCTCATATTCCGGAGGCAATTCGGGCAGAGGTTTGACATCCCTGAACCTTGTCTCGTCGTTTCTCTCCCCAGGTAACGTGAGGGGATAAAATGTTTTCAATTTGTCACGTCGTATTCATCCTGATCGTTCGTTCTTTGCAAGACGTGGACGAACAGACCTTCAGAGTATACTTGGGTGAGACCTTAAGATGAGGCTGCAGTAGATACTGTGGCTTTTATATCGGTTTGTGGCATAATTTCAGGCTTTGAATTGGAATGCTTAGGGGAGGAGCGAGCGGTTGGTAGTTGCAAGATCCGTCCGATACAGCTGTCCATTGAAATTGAAAAGGAGTGAGATTTCTTGCATGGAAGTAATTGAAGTGTCTTACACAGCTCAAACAGCGATTTGAGTGGGATATCGGCATGTAAGCCTAGCGAATGGGCACATATGGACCGATTTGATACCACAAAAGGATAGAAACTGGAAAGCGGTTGGAAGCAGAGAGGTCAATTAACACATTCGACAAGATTCCTCAACTCAGGTATTGGAGTGGATGTCACGAAACAGGTTGCGGATGTATTCAGAGGAAGATAAGTAGATTTTGCAGCTAGAACCCACAGAAAAACAAAGGTTACATACGTATTGTCGTGCAGATCATATTATGGAACACATCAGCGTCCATATTGCTCGAATTGCGCGAGCTGCTTCGGATATCCTTCCCAACCCCAGGCTTCCACGAGGAAGCCGCGTTGAATCCGCGCCCCACTACTACTTCGGCCGGCCAGCGTGCTCTTTGCCTTCACTCACCGCCTGCCCAGTCGTCAGCCCTCTGTCTTGAACGCACACTGCCTACCTTGCTTCATCCCATATCTCCCTATCTCCAGTATGGAACATATTCACAGTGACACCGCTGCCCAGATGGCGTGGACAAACCTAAAGGAGGTCCTTAAAGCCATGCGCGATGGCTCCGACCTCTACCCCCCCCCCTCAAGGTGGCTCTCAAGGGAGTCACTGAAATCATGGACTCCATAGACGTGCGTTGTGTCCCTGAAATCCCTTTTTAATGCACGGGTTGCTGATTCCGTACGATGGCATTGCAGCGTGTGGGAGACGTCAACGACGAATTTGTGAGGATCGCCAACAATGTCAAAGGCTTCTAGGGTATTTTTTTGCAGTATGGTGCTGAAAATGATATCTCTCCTTCGATGCATAACAATCTGCGTGTCGTGACCTCGTCAGTCATCGCCGCTCTATCCACTGCTGCATCAACTAATCTGGTTTCAAGGGAACTGAAGTTGATTGAAGAAGCCATCGGCTCCAATACGGAACGTGGACGAGCGAGGCGCACGCTAGAGGGCCCCGGCGATGTGGACAAGGTCGTAAGCGCATTTAAGAGGCTCGATAAAGTGATCGACAAGTTCCAGGTGCGTTCACCGTCGTTCTGGTTGGCTTACTGGCTTCTTACTGGCACCGTATCTTGATAAGGATTTCTGTACACTTAATTTCCACATCAACAGCTATGGTAGAAAGGAAGTTTGTTGGATATCAAAAGATTGCTCACTTAGCCCAGGTGGTGTAGGAGGTAATGGTGGCAGGTCCGATCAGGGGACCGGTGGCAATGGAGGGGATGGATACGGTTCCACATTCAATATCGGCAATATCAAGAATGCGTACTTCAAAGTGGATACTGGTTCGGCTGTGGTCCCCGGTTCATCCGCTCAAATTTAATTTATTCCACAGATGCTTTCGAAAAACTCGGCTACGTTGCCGCCGCCGACATCAATGCTCAGGACGCGGAGGGCTGCATGGAGGGGACTCGTGTCAAACTCTTGGCTGACTTGAAGGCTTGGAGTCGCGACCCTAATTCCCCCAGAATATTCTGGCTGGATGGAATGGCCGGGACAGGCAAGTCTGCCATTGCACGTTCGTTCTATGGCGGTCTAAATGCACATTTATTCCACCGCAACATTTTTCGGTGATTTCGGTCTTTCCGCAACAAAAATAGGTGTTTTAGCGCCCTCCGCGCTAAAAAGATGGACATATTCGGTGTGTTTCTTTTGCGGGGAAATCACTGATTCCCGCAAAACTTTTGACGTCGCCCGCAAAACTTTTGAAGCCGCCCCGCAAAACTTTTGAAGCCGCCCCGCAAAACTTTTGAAGCCGCCCGCAAAACTTTTGAAGTCGCCCGCAAAACTTTTGTTTGCAACTTCGCGCAACAAATTTAGGTACGTTTGGGAACTTGTTCAGAAAGGCATAGTAACCATTAGAGTGAGTGCAAGTAAGGTATGGAAGGAGTGGGAGCAACGATGTGAGGAATGAGAGGGTATGATTGAGTACAAAGGTTGTGAAGGAATGCGGGTCCAAGTAAACCGAAGTTTATGCGAAATGAGTGACTATAATCAAGTACGAAGGTTATGAAAGAATGTGGGTCTGAACCGAAGTCTGTAGGCTTCAAACGAGTGCGTGTGAGGGTATAAGACGTAGCTGTTCCGTGTATGCGAAGAGACTACTTAAATTTGCCCCAGATGTTGGACGTTGATTGCGGAATATTCAGGCCCTTGCGAATAGGGATATTGCCAGTGTTAAACGAGGGCCTGTCGAACATTACCGCGGACGAAGGGCCAGCAGTCGAGGTGGATGGAGTGGAAGAGGACGCAGATGGTATGATGGACGAGGTGGACACGGGGTTAGCAGTGGAGGATGAGGCATGGGTGCTACCGCGGTTATCTGGGTCATATACGAAGGACGACGTCACTGGCTGAAGGAATGGGGAATGAGCGCCATCGCTCTCTTCTTCGACGCCTACAATATTAATGTTACCTGAAAAGGAAAGTCAATTATGGAAGAAGACTTACTGTGAGTTGAACCAAAAGACGCAGATCTAGCCCTCTTGCAGCGTTCTTCCCATGTATCCAGAGACGGAGAGCTGCTGCGGCTCCGCTTGCGCGAAGCTAAACCGAATTGAGTCGAAATTGAGATCAAAAGTGTCAGAAGCTCACCCGCATTGTAGTCTTTCTGCGAAATCTCCTCAATCTCCGGATCCATACCCGATAGGAACAACGGGGAATGATCGGAGTGAGAGCCTGGGCTGTGTGGGACCGGCATATCGTCAACCGGCTCCGTTTTCACCGTAGCAGTTTTGGACTCGAAGCGAGAGCTGCGGCGTGGAGGACCAGCAGGAACGGTGGGCGGCTTGGCCTCCTCTACTTCGAGCTCGGAGTCGGACGACTCCGCCTCCGGTGAACCCAGGGACACCGAACGTGCACGTGGGCGGACGCTGGCACGGGATTTACCCTTACCTTTTCCACTGCGTCCCTTCGACTTCTTCTCCTCTGCCTCCGACCCGGACGCAAGTTCCTCCCCAACGGTTACTTTGTAGACCGACTGCTCCCACTCCTTGGATGCCGCATATGGTATGTGACGATGAACAACTACAAGTGTTGTGAGTAGGCTGTCGTTGCGACTATGGTGGACTCACGAATACGGACGGCATACTCCTTGTGTTTCCGGTGACTCGAAGCTGAGCCCTTCGCGGCATCGAGAAGCTCTCCGTTGATCGGCCCTCGCTTGACAAAGATCTTACTGTAATTCTTTGCTACAACAACATAGTGCGAATCCGATTCGCCGTCGGGGATACCATCGCGAGCATCCAGAAGATCGAATACTCCGAATCCCACCTTGGGCTTCATCATCGCACGCACCCAGGTGTCTACTTCTGCGAAAGACCAGTGAAGACCAAACTCAAGGTCGCCACCCCCCCTCAGGGCTTTTGGAGACGGCAAGCCCACGCTCAAACATCTCCTCGACATCTCTGGGATCTGGACACTTGTCGCTCAATGGTTTACCGTCGGGCTATAGAACTAGCATCAGCTTGGCACGCCTGATTAACCGAGACCACAACGCACATCAAGACCGGCAAGGATAATCTGGATGGTTCCGACTTTAACCATCGTCTCGTCGGCACTGGCTTCGGTCGACACCTCAAGCAGTAGTCAGAGACTGCGAACTGGGAAAGATATCTCTTACCTTGCTTGAGCCAGATTTCGATGCGGCCGTACCCTTCTTGTTGTCGGCTTCTTTGTTTTTTCCTCCATGGAACCCTTTATTGGTCTCACGACGAGCCTGTTCTTCAGATACCTTCTTGCTCTGGAGGCGGGCCAGGTCGTATTGCGCCAGCACGGTAGAAACATCGGGAGCCGCAGTGTGGTATTTCTTCCGGTGCTTGCAACGCTTGCACTTGGAAGGCTCGTCTTGACTGTCCTTGGGCTGCAGGCCCGTGCAGGAGCAGCCACTGCTGTCCTTTCCGGCGTAAGGCATGGACGACTGAAGGTGAGACGTGGCAATGTTTTCTCGAGTTTGGACTCGGCAATCATGCTGACCTGGTTTGAAGCAGAGTACCAATACGATCTAATTCACCCAATGGAAATGCAATGAGGAGCGGGTGGGCAAGCGGTTCGGTAACCTGCGTGTCCTGAAATTGTACTGGATCAACCAAGATGGTGTCCACAAGTACTACGAGGTCATTCCTGTCGACTCCAACCACAAAATTGTATTCATTCTTCTAGGATCCAGAATTCACTGGATCACGAAGCCGCAGGAAGACCTTGACCCTGCCAGCATCGGGAAGTAGGTACGTTGTTTACAGTCCTATCTTGTTACTTTAGAAATTCATATTCTCTGCACAGAACCGTGACCAGAGTACGGGCCACCGCCCATTTTCAGTCCGCTGTTTACATCCTCCGTACCTTTCCGCTTTGCTCTTCACACGTCGTTGCTCACCCTTTCCATAAATGAGACATGTATACTTTGCATGAAATCATTATGGCAACACAATTTCTCCATTTTCTACGGCCTGAATTTTCGACAAAAGCTCTAAACCCTGTGCCCAAGCTACTGCGCGGGGCCACCACACAGGGAATGGGAGAGTGATATCAACGTCCTTTCTACCCACCTTGACCATCTCGGTCTCGGGATATCCTCCATGTCCCCACTCTGTGGGTGAAACACCGAGCTGTCGAGGAATAATCCCTGCCGCCTTGACGTCTTCGAGGGCTTGAGAGAAAATCTCTGCAGCTTCGTCGCTATTGAAAGGACGTGTATGCTTTGGAACGTCAATGGGCTCGTGGCGGACATGATGTTCCTGATCCCCAGGAATCACAGCGTCGATATTATCTTGGACGAATAATCAGTTGTCGGATGTATGGATATTATCGGCTTACCTTGATTTCCATACTGATCCAGAATATCAGGGTGAACTTCCTCGAAGTTATCAACATACTTCCCATATTTTACTTCGCCAACGAAACGCATATCCTACAGATACTTATCAACTCACCGTCTGAAATGGAATTAAATTGTATTACCGCCGGCGTCTGATCATGTCCCTTGCCCGAAATGGGATGGTGGTTCCAATATTCTCGGAACTCGTCGCAGTCCTTGTTAATATCGTTGAGGAACAGGTAATGCAGCAACCACAAATGATGAGGGTTGTCCGGATCGAGACCATGTAGTCGTTCGAGTCGAAAGAAGAAACCCCTCCAAGGTCGAGCGAATTGAGTCCCGACCTCAACCCACAAACGTTCCATGCGGGTGTTTCGGGTGGAACTACAATCGATCAGCCACATGAAACCAGTAAATGTCTAATACTCACGGTCCCCACAAGAACGAACCCCGATTTGGCCCTCGGTATTTTATCATCCACACAGAGACCTCAATATTCTCGCCGCCACGATCGCCACGAGCACGAGAAGGAGCACCATATTTGTTGACCGCCCTCAAAAAAATCTCGAGGACGGTGGATGCACGATTATTCGTACTAGCCCGGAGACCTACAACCTGAATAACCGGAAATCGGCGCCATGAATTTTGATATAATTTATGTATACCATTCGATCATAACCATCGACGACCCCATGGATAACAATGCCCACTTTATTAGCTTGTGATGGCCATCCATATGCCATGTCGAATTGGGACGGGGAGACTCGTATTCTCGACGTTCAAGTGTATGCTTCCGTAAAACTCGTCCCAGACCATCGATTCGTAGGAGAGATTGTCGTACTCGCTCCTTCTGAAGCTTGATCCCATGTGTTCTCAAGAATCCAATGAGGTAACGAAGTCCCGAATTTGGTTTACCGCGCTTGAACCGCTTCGTGAGTATGTCGAGATCACGATCGCTGATATCAGAGTAACACTTGTAGACATTACTTATGATATTTGAGATAGTTTCGGAGTGTATTACGATGCATCCCGAGAGCATCGGCAAGGGTCTGAAGGGTGATTTTTCGGTGCTCGGAGACAGCATCTGCGAGCCAAATAGGCTCAACGACCTTCCTAGGCCGACCACGACGTCCGGTCCTCTCCACACGGATTGGAATGGCCCGTTTAATCTTTGAATTCTCCCTATGGACGGGCTTAGTTTTGTTTGAGCCACAGGACGTTGGACTTACACCCCATCCGCAATGGCAGCACTCCTCTCGAGATCCGCTGCTATCTGGCCAAAAGCAGTTGCAGCGGTTTCAATCCAAGTGTGATCTCCGATCTCTGGAACAAGAGCCTCTAATATAATAAGCATCTTTTGGGCAATTTGTTCGGAGTGAATTCGGAGTCGCATTGGATCTGCCTCCTCTTGGCGCAGCAGGGTAGCAGCCCGATCATAAGCAGAGGAAAGGATGTCGTGAGCACGAAGTACGTCAGGGTGCCAGTTAAAGTCGTCGGGAGTGTCTGGGAGAGCAGGAAATTCCGCTGGATGGACCATGTCGTTCAGCGCAATCGATATCAGATATGTCAGAGGTCATGCTTTTAGATAGAAGAACTTTGCACCGAAGCCTCGGTTCGATGACGGAGGATGTCTGGGGACGAGCGTAGCCTGATGGTAGACCTCCGTCATGGCTCGGGTCATGCGACTGAAGTTATGAGAAAAGGGAGACCTAAATGGAAGAATAGATTTTCTGGAACACAATTCTGTACGGCGTATACGGATCGGACTTCAGACTCGACTACCCCATCCGTCAGTGATTTGGATCGGACCTCGCGTTTTTTTCGACCAAAACTGTGTGCATTGTGATGAGACGCAGAGGCCATTTTGGGGCCCAATTCGTCCGCATCAGGATCGGACATACAACCGTATTTGCCGTGGGCCTTCGATATCGTGATGGAAATGATAGGAGTGTTTGGACTTGCTTGGATGATCGCTTGCGTCTCTTTGTCTTTTCCCATCTTTTCTTTCGTTACTTGCATATGTCGGAAAGCGGTGACTCGCAGAGCTCCGAAGGCGACAACCACCACCCGCAGTATTATTTCTCAGATGGGTCAGCTATCTTCCAAGTGCGTGTTCCTGCGTTCCTTTACAATATGCAGGGAGGTCTGATCTTTACAACGCCAAGCTAGCTGTGTCCCGACGGCCAACCCGGATTGCTCTATAAACTCCATGCCAGTGTTCTGGGCTTCAGATCGGTTATTTTTAAGACAGTGTTTTCGCTTCCACGGGGGCCGAATGTACATCCCGATATCAGATCGGAAGGTGCATCCGACTCAAACCCTATCAAGTTGCCGTGGACGCTCAATCAGCACGACTTCGACCACTTATTGTGCTATATCTATTGGGGACCAACGTAACGTTCTTTCAATCCACAGCTGAATTTCGATTCTCATTTGGGCAGTATGCATCCGAAAACAGATGACTTTTTAATTTCGGTACTCAAGCTCTCGACGTTCTTTCAAATCCAGGACGGCATCGCTCATGCCGTTCAGGAGTTTGAACTGAAGGGCCGTGGCTTTGATCCCGCTCTCCAATTCGAGCTTGCGCGACGTTACCGGATTGATCATTGGATTGAGCCTGCTTTCCACAGGCTGATGGAAATACCCTTGACCGACCTCGACATGCCCCTCATGGACCAGATGGGGCATCCCGGGTTTTTTTGGTTAGTGAAGACGAAAGCTGAGGTCGAGAAACATCGAAAGCAGTTCACTTTCGACACACCCACAATCGTCAATGACCCGGGCTGCGATACACCGGCTGTCTGCGGTCTGGTATGGTCTCGTGAGTGGAATACGGATGTTCCGAAGATCGTACATCATCCCGATGTTCAAACGAGCCTCGTTGACCTTCTGAACTCACTGCGAGACACGGAAATCACCGGTTTATGCGATGCATGCCGCAAACGCACAGTGAGCTGGATTTGGGGGACGGGCTATGCTACTGTGGAAGGTGATCTGGTTGACAAGGCTGTGGCGACATTGATGGCCCTTCAGACCGATGAGCCGATTCGTGCGGCACTCAGCAAAAATGCCATTCGGTTTACCTCTGCTCCTCCATCACCATCATCATCTACGCCACCCATCTGACCACCCAGTGCCTTTTTCGTTCACGTCCCTTCTAGTTACATCGCATACCTCCATGAACATTCCCTGACTGACTGATGCACATCTAATTATACCCTTTGATTCCTCACGTCGTCGCTCCCGCTCCTTCCTTACCTTACTTACACTCAATCTAATGATTGCTCTGCATTTCTGAAGAAGTTCCCGAGCGTACCTAAAATTGTTGCGTGGAGTTGAAAAAATTGGGGGCGACATGAAAAGTTTTGCGGGCGACTTCAAAAGTTTTGCGGGGCGGCTTCAAAAGTTTTGCGGGGCGGCTTCAAAAGTTTTGCGGGCGACGTCAAAAGTTTTGCGGGAATCAGTGATTTCCCCGCAAAAGAAACACACCGATTATGTCCATCTTTTTAGCGCGGAGGGCGCTAAAACACCTATTTTTGTTGCGGAAAATCCGAAATCACCGAAAAATGTTGCGGCCGAATAAATGTGCATTTGGACCGCCATATCGTTCTGCCACATACTACGCGAAGATAAGCAGCTCGGCGGCAGCTTCTTCTGCCTTCGAGGCGATGTGAGCCGGGGGAATCCAAAACGCATTCTTCCTACACTCGCCCAGCATCTCGCCTACCAGGATATGACTTACAAGTGGGCTCTGCTGGCTGCTCTCACTAAAGGGATATCTTGGAATGCAAATCTTGAGATCCAGGTCAATAACCTGCTTGGGAAGCCCCTTTGCAGTGCTCACGGTGGTGGGCAGCCTACCTTGGTCCTGGTTATAGATGCGCTCGACGAACTCGCTGATGAAGACACTACAAAGGATCTTCTTCGGAGGCTCGTGTCTGCAGTGCCCAGGCTTCCCATCAAACTTTTCGTCACTTCTCGACCCGAGCGGCATATTCGTTCTCATTTCAATACTGAAGCAGCTTTCCGACGAGTCCTCCGGCTTCATGATATCGAGGAAACTATCGTCACAGCTGATATCTCACTCTATCTCACGACCCGGCTTGCTGGTGTACGAGCTGAGAACAGTTCTACACTCCCTCCTACATGGGCTAGCGCTGCAGATGTTGAAGTACTCACGGGCCGTGCCGGAAAGCTCTTCATTTACGCATTTACCGCTGTGGAATACATCCGCAGGAATCCCGGGGACCGCCTGCAGACTCTTATCAGGATCAAGGTTGATACCACAGGGCCGTTGACTAAACCACTGGACGACTTCTACAGTCATATCCTTCGGGATTCTATGGACCCAGATATGTGTGAAAGCAAGGAGATTGCTCTGACAAAACAGATTTTAGCTGTGGTCTTGACTGTGGGCCAGCCAGTCTCTGTTGCCTCACTTGGTGGTCTACTTAATGAGCCTGCTTGGCGGGTGCGGGCAATGCTTGACCGGCTACATGCTGTCATCAATATCCCAGCGGACAACGATGAGGGTGTTTTATCCACATTCCACACCTCTTTTAGAGACTTCCTCACAACCACTGGTCGTGCATCGTACGAAATGCTCATCAACCCATTGGCCGCCCATGCCGCTTTATTCTCAGATTGCATTCGAGTCATGGGTTCCGATTTGCACTTCAATGTTTCGAAGTGTCCCACATCCTACTTCCCCAACACCCATCACAAGCTCACAATACCTGCCCTGTTGCAGTATGTGTGCTTGTACTGGCCACATCACATTGCGATAGCTTCTGCTGCCGAAGCTCCAGATGCTGAAGTTTTCATCACCTCGTCCCACCTAACCTAAATTCCCTCCAGAATATATTCTTGCCCAGGTTTTTATTCTGGGTCGAAGTGCTCAGCGCAATGAATAAGGCTGGTGTCGTGTCGAGCCTGATCATGGCGGCGTTGACCGCAAAATGCTTTGCACGCGTTCCACTATACATGACTGAATTTCTTGTTGATGCCAACGAATTTGTTGTTTCTTCCTTGGAGGCTATCGAAACCAGTTTGGCGCCATATATCTCTCTGCTCTGCCATGTCTCCGGCCAACCTCAAAAGTTGCCAAAGCATTTTGGCCAAAGTTTGATCATGTCCCACTGCTACATCTTGCAGGAATCCAGCGGCGCCAAGAGGCAACACTCATATTAAAATTGCAAGCTGCAGTCCAGTGCATTGCTATCTCTGCCAACGGAGCCCGCATTGTGTCGGGCTCGCACGACAACATGATCCGTGTGTGGGATGCGAAGACAGGTGAGGCCCTCATGCAGCCCATCCAGGGCCACACAGGCTGGGTCTCATCTGTCGCATTCTCGCCTGATGGAGAGCGCATTGTGTCGGGCTCGACTGACGACACGATCCGTGTGTGGGATGTGAGGACAGGCAAGGCCCTTCTGGAATCCATCGAGGGCCACACAGACTCGGTCTATTCTGTCGCGTTCTCGCCTGACGGAGCACATATTGTGTCGGGCTCTTATGACAAAACAATCTGTGTGTGGGATGCAAGGACGGGCGAGGCAGTCATGGAGCCCATCCGGGGTCATACGGACTGGGTCCTATCTGTCGCGTCGCCTGATGGAGCACGCATCGCGTCGGGCTCGGACGACAGGACGATCCGTGTGTGGGATGCGAGGACAGGCCAGGCTGTCACGGCGCCCATCCGGGGCCACACATACGCGGTTAATTCCATTGCATTCTTGCCCAATGGACTGTGCATCGCGTCAGGCTCGAGCGACAAAACGATTCGTGTGTGGGATGTGAGGACAGGCAAGGCTGTCATGGAGCCCATCTGGGGCCACACAGACTGGGTCTGCTCTGTTGCGTTCTCCCACGACGGAGCGCGCATCGTGTCGGGCTCGCGAGACAAGGAAATCCGTGTGTGGGATGCAAAGACGGGCGAGGCTGTCATGCAGCCCATCCGGGGCCATACAGGCCTGGTATTTTCTGTCGCGTTCTCGCCTGACAGAGCACACATTGTGTCGGGCTCCTATGACAAGACTATTCGTGTCATGGAGCCCATCCAGGCCACACAGACTGTGTGTCATCTCTCAAGTTCTCGCCCGACGGAGAGCACATCGCGTCGTGCTCGGACGATAAGACAATCCGTGTGTGGGATGCAAGGACAGGAGAGGCTGTCGTGGAGCCCATCCAGGGCCACACAGGCTCGGTCTGCTCTGTCGCATTCTCGCCTGACGGAGAGCGCATTGTGTCAGGCTCGCGCGACGAGACGATCCGTGTGTGGGATGTGAAGACAGGCAAGGCCCTTCTGAAGTCCGTCTGGGGCCACAGAGGCCCCGTCTCTTCTGTGGCATTCTCGCCCAACGGAAAGTGCATTGTGTCGGGCTCTTATGACAATACTATCCGTGTGTGGGATGCGAGGACAGGAAAGGCTGTCATGGAGCCCACCTGGGGCCACACAGGCCGGGTCAATTCTGTCACATTTTCGCCTGACGGAGCGTGCATCGCGTCTTGCTCGCAGGACGGGACAATCCGTGTGTATGATGCGAGGACGGGCTACGCCCTCAGGGCACGAATCCTGGGCCACACAGGATTGGCCGGTTCTTCCGTGTCCTCAGGTTGTGCTGTCAAGAATCTTTGCCTCACAAGCACGGTCTCTTCTGTCGCGTTCTCGCCCAACGGAGAGTGCATCGCGTCAGGCTTGGACGACAACACGATTCGTGTGTGGGATGCGAGGACAGGCAAAGCTGTCATGGGGCCCATCCGGGGCCACACAGACTTGGTCAAGTCTCTCATGTTCTCGCCCGACGGAGCGCACATCGTGTCGGGCTCGCAGGACGAGACAATCCGTGTGTGGGATGTGAGGATGAGCGAGGCCCTCATGGAGCCCATCCAGGGCCACACAGACTCGGTCGAGTCTGTTGCATTCTCGCCTGACGGAGCACGCATTGTGTCGGGCTCGCGCGACAAGACGATCCGTGTGTGGGATGCGAGGATGCGTGTTACCACAGCTGACAAGTTCAGCCCTTCGATCGTGGATGTGAGTGCCGGTCCCATCACCTTGCCACACGCAGTGGAGAGTCGGATACGTGGCCCAAACCAAGAACTTATTATGTGGGTGCCTCCAGAATACCGCCCTTACCTACAGCTACCATCCCATTTCATCGTCATTGCGTCTGCCAGAGTCGTCGTGGACATGAGCCGCTTTGTTCACGGTACTGACTGGGTCAAATGTTGCAGTTTGTGAATCGTTTCTTTGCTATGTAATATTCATCTGCACAATGGGTGACTTTCCGTAGCATTTTAATCTACTCGTACAAGACCTGCCTTCGCTCCGCTCCGGCATGGGCGGCTTACACTCGTGAACGATGCAGTAAGAAAGAAATCATAGAAACATATAGTATGTACTCTCGGCATCATGACAGTTTATTGGAAATCGTTGTTTACTGTGTAGTTCAAGCCATAAACCTTATTTCGAACGGAAACGGAAAAGACGTCCATTGCAAGTAATTACCAGCGTACAATTAAAAGCAAGGCGCCACAAAATGGCACGCACCATCCACGGGAACTATGAGGGAGTTACACACCTTGAACACGGGGGATTAAGTCAATGATGCTTCAGGGAACCTGGAGAACTTTAAGCGCACCATGTGAGTATTAATGAGATACGCGCCCGACTGACTCATCCGGGAGAATTCGAACATAGTCTCTTATAAACAGACGCTATAACATTACTTACCTCGTACCTCGGTTGTTATAATTCGAACATATGGATGGAGATTTGTCGAGGCGCATAGAGTAGGTTGTTGCGGGTGAATGCTGTCAGCAATGCACTACCTATTATGAATAGAACCTAACGCACTTGCGAGATTACGAACATCACAGACACAGTGGACAGTTCTGTGCGCGACTGCAGTGGAGCAATTCCGCGTTTCCAACAATCAATCACACGACTAGGGCATCAAACCGTCCCGTAAAATTACGGGACGACGGGCCGTAAAGACGGTTACGCACCCGTACCGTCAACATCCCATGGTTGACTTGGCTATGCCACGGGTGGAAACGGGGAAACCGTACCCGCCCGTTTACGCATAAACGGCTTTCCAAAAGGGGTTAGAGTGCCAGCACGTCTCTCTTACTTCT
Source organism: Mycena olivaceomarginata (assembly GCA_029378375.1). Classification (NCBI taxonomy): domain Eukaryota; kingdom Fungi; phylum Basidiomycota; class Agaricomycetes; order Agaricales; family Mycenaceae; genus Mycena; species Mycena olivaceomarginata. The sequence goes on from JARKIC010002585.1 coordinate 21,851, forward strand.
CTCACCAATTACGCGCCCGCTTGCGCGCTCCCATCGCTTCTTTCGCTGGCGACGGTCGGGAAGGGTCAGGACTCCACTCACCCGACGGAATTTCCCGGAATCAGATACCAACCTGAACTCGAGCCGTCGTTCTTGGACCGTACTTCCACGAGATATATCTTATTGATCTCATCCTTCATTCTCTCTGGCACACGTAACTCTCAGTTCGACACTTGGGTCCTCTTTTATCTGGTCCAAGATTGGTAAATTCTCTGTCAATTAGCGGTCGAATAAATTTTTGAAGTGGAAAACTAATGACCAGAGCTGTAAGTGAGTACCGTGAGATCGACCTCACCAAATTTCCGCGTGCAAAGTTGCAGCCGTATCAACCAAGAGTCCTCGACCCTCCCTCATAGCAGGCATCAAGTTTCAACGCGTTAATCCGAAGTCAGCGCTGAAAATTGCCATGTCCACCGCGTCCAACCGAATGAAGGTCAAGCCTAACGTTCATGAATGATAAGTCACACGAAAGCCATTGGCGAATAGACCCCTTATTCACGCCCGACGCTTCGCGAGAGGGGATGCATACGTACGTCGTGAGAAAAGGAATATTAAACACGGGTATTGTCGGATCGCAACACTGAGCAAAAGAGGTCAACTGATCAGTGGAGTTTAAAAGGCTTCAGGCAGACGGAGAGGCTTATTTTATAAAGAGGGTAATTGCCTTACCAGGCTTACCTGTCTGTGGAATCTTTCCTCCAGTGTCTGTTTCTTCAATAATGACAATTCTTTCCAATCATCCATCAAGGCCATTGTGGGGCACGCCGTTCAAAATGCCATTGTGGGGCACGGGTAATGCCATTGTGAGGCACGGGGTTCAGAATAGGTCCCTTGTCCCTCTGGAGGACGGCCGAAATACTACCTTCCAAACACCATTTGGTGCACAGAGATTAGTACGGCTGCCCCAGGGCGCTAGTTTGCAGCCAGTTTAGGTCGGAAACACCAAACTTGTTCCCTTCGCCCCTTGATTTCTTCTGGGTTAAATTTCCTGAAAATTCGTGAGAAGCTCGTTCGAAAGCCAATGTACCATTCCAGCGCCTGAAAAGAATTGTGGAATATGCCTAGTAGACACAACGGTCCGCGCGAGTTTGCAGCGGGTTCAGGTCGGAAACGCCAAACTTGTTCGCCTCTCTGCTCCATTTCTTCTTAGTTAAATTACCTGGGAATTGGTGAGAAGCTCTTCCGGACGCCAAAGTACCATTCCGGTGCTTGAAATGAATTTTGGAATATGTGTAGCAGACACAATGGTCTGCCCGAGTTTGCAGCCGGTTTAAGTCGGAAACGCCAAACTTGTTCGCCTCGCCCCTCGATTTCTTCTGGGTCAAATTTCTTGAGGATCTGCCAGAAGCTCCGTTGGACGCCCATGTAATATTCCAGAACCTTAGAAGAATTGTGGAATGTGTGTGGCAGACACAATGGTCCGCACGAGTTTGCGGCTGGTTTAGGTCAGAAACATCAAGGTTTCTCGCCTCACCCCTCGATTTCTTCTGGGTTAAATTTGCTGAGGATGTGTCAGGAGCTCTCTCGGACGCCTATGTAACATTCCAGAACCTAGAAAGAATTGTGGAAAATGTGTGGCAGACACAATGGTCTGTGCGAGTTTGCAGCCGATTTAGGTCAGAAACATCAAACCTTTTCGCCGAGCCCTCGATTTCTTCTGGGTTAAATTTGCTGGGGATTCGTGAGAAGCTCGTTTGGAAGCCAATGTAACATCTCACGCCCCGAAGGAATTGTGGAATATGCGTAGCGGACACAAATGGCCTATTGGCTTCAAGGTTCGCTGCGTCTGAGCAGGGCTTAGTATGCGAGAACTGAGGGAGATTATCGTATGGTGGGGTTATTGTATCAATAGAAAGTGTATCAGGGATGGCAGCCAGGCTCCGGTAGGAGGAAATGTCTGCGGGCGCAGAAGGAATATGGGCAGCGGTGCGGGTGTTCTCTCCCACGCTCGGACTTTCGACATTGCATTGTGGTCAGAAACAGCGGCTGGATCCATTTGGAAACGGGACAGGCATGTGCGTTTAGAATTACGGCCTCAGCCGATGGGTGTAGGATGAGAAAACGCGCTGTGAAAAAAGAAGATGCCCATCACGCGTGCAATTCAAACTCCGATGTTTAGTAAATGAACAGCTGGAAATTCAAACTCCGCATATACCATATATATGGAAAGCCCCTAATTGCAGTTTCTCGCATTGTGGGCCTCAGGCTTGCTCTGGACACCTTCTAGCAGCTCCGTACCACTGCTGTGTGGCTTATAATCCATTTTCAAGCGGAAAGATCGATGCCAACCAGATTCTTCCTGGTTTTAAACACTGTGGGGAGGACATTGCATCAGCCTGAGTGCATGGATACAACCAGGCTGATAGTCTCAATGCATCAGGCTGACTGTCGGGCTCAACCAGCCTGATTGTACCCTCTCAATCAGGCTGGTTGAGATTTGGCAGATGTTGTTGGGTAGGTTGATTGAGTTGGACAATTAGCTTGATTGTGTTCAGTCAAGCAGGTTGATTGAGTTTTACAATCAGCTGGATTGAGTTCACCAACAGGTTGATTACTGCTGCTCAATCATGTTGATTGTCCATGCAGTCAAGTAGAGAGGTCCAAATAATAATATCACTGGTACACAAATACAGGTCTCCGCGCTAGTCTACAGTGTCGCGCATGGGATAGCGCACATTCCAGATCTGCTCATCAAGTTAAATTAGAATCATTCAAGTAAGTTGGCAAAGTAAGCTCACCGCAGGTGTATTGAGAAATCACTAAGATCGAGTGATCAAGCGAGTCGAACCCACGAAGTACCTGAATTAAAATTACAAGTCCACAAATCATCGAATTAAACCCACCATTTGAACACCGGGGGCGAGGGAGCTGAAGTAGGAAGAATTAGTGGCGTCAATATGAAGGCATAAATGAAATACCTGCGGTCCTGCAAAAGAGTTCTATCCAAAGCCAAAACTTGGAATAACTTTGACGCCATGAGTCACGGGACAGCACGTAAATTGGAAGAACGTACAGCCTAGAAAGAACTTCTGTCACACACACAGCAGGGACAGAAAACGAAGCCAAAATCAGCAGAGTGCACCAAGGACGAGAGAGGACATAATCACAGAGTCTGTTACGGTTATAAAGAAACAACGCACCATTGAGATAGCTTCACAGTACGTTGGAGCGGACACATGGAATCTAACATATCGGCGACAATTATTTGCAAATATGTGAAGTGCGAAAACTCATGAAAATTGGGGGAGGAGTCGAGTACGCGGTTGGATAGTCCCCAAGCCAACAGCAACAGCAATGGGGCACAGCTCAAGAGAATAATGAAAGTCAAGTATCGAGGAGGAACATAAACACAAGAACCCAACGAAAGAAGAAGACGCACCGAAAAAAGGATCACAGGGATTGTCAAAAGGAAAAGGAAATACTGTACTATTTGAATCAATTCGAAAATGCACGTGACTTTTTAATTTTCCGACAAATCTCCAAATTCCGCTAAAATCGAGAAAGAATTATTGCGAGGGTTTCCAGAAATCGGGTGTGACGCGTGACATTTGAATTGATTTAAATAAGGTAGGCGTCAGTCACTCCTCACTAACGGTCACATGACCAAAGCGTGACAGTGATAAGGCTCTGGCCACAAAACACTTAGACACAAAGTAGAACCAGGAAATGGTGCATTTGAGTCCTCTCAAGAGATCCTTGGTTTTAGCAAGAGGTAAGCGGGAATTCCCGATCGCACACAGACCTCTTTGACAACTCCCCCGGATTAGGAAAGCTGTGGCTGATGGGCCACTTTTGCCAGGAAGAATTGAGAACTTTGAGTTTGTAGTCTCATTTTCAGTCAGAACCTTCCAGAATTTTGGCTACCCTCCCATTTCCATTGGTTATGGCATCTGATTTTCTCTCCTTCTTCCACTCTGCGGCTCCGAGTTCAATCCCCGTGAGCCGCCCTTTTTTGGTTGTCCATGGTTTAAACGGGTGGTTGAACAAATCATCCATCAAACCAGATTATCCATTGAGACACCCATTGTTTAACAACCAAAGATCAATTCCTCGACCATACAGGAAATATTCGTTATTGAGCTATCGGGCTTCCCTCTATATTTTTTACTCATATATCTCTCGCACCACAGACTATTTATTTATTCCTGCTACATACATACTAGAACGTCGGGTATAATTCCATAATCATCCCATAAAGTTTTATGGCTGAAGGCTTCGAAGAGAGCCTCAGTGTGTTGTTGAGAACGTCGGCCGCCATGACCATCGAGGTCCCTGTTTGACGCTGTACAGCTACAGAACAATTACTTGGGAATCATGAATCTGGACCAAACACACCGTGCACACCATCCCTGGATCATGCATGCCAGCAGAACTTGCTCGGGGTAGTCGGCAATGTACGGACCCAGCCCATAGATAACACGACGGTAATAGCCGTCGCCGAAGAGGGTCACTTCTGGCTGGGTCATGCCAGTGACAGGCTTACCTTCCGCTTGATTTCACTCCGTGCTGTTGTCGCCTCTGTACCGACCGCGCTAGCAAACGCCCGTCTTGTTATAGCCCCCCTGAGATGGAGAGGAATATGGTATGTGTTCGGGTTAAGGCGGATGTGGCGCTGGACTGGTTTTAGTTTCGTACAAAGCTATCAGCGTTGACGTTACATACCAACAGTCTTCCCGGAAAGCCAGTCTTATAGCTCGACAGGCGTGGGTCCAAGAGAACAGAACGAATGTGCCCGACAACATTCTCCTATTGGGACGTTTAGTGGACTATTGGTGCGATGTTCACATACTTTGAAGCTCGATGATGATAGAACACCCTCTTCTTGTTCTCGACTGTCTCCTCCCCACCCAGTATGGATGCCGGGGTCACTATCAAGAGCTTGTGCGTCGACAACTAAAGATTCTTTCAGTACTTCAGCGAGGAAAGAAATAATGAAACTTTGCACTGCTAGCCTCGAGAAACTCTTTGTGCTTGTTCCTCTGGCACGCCCAGTGTCTTTAGACGCGGCAACAATGACGTATCAATGCCGTAGGCACATCGATTTATGCATTGAAGTCTAGGTAAGTATTCATATTTCTTGAGTTGTACATACAGCTCTCGATTCAGGGTCAGTTATGCGCTTCCCTTGTGTATTTTCCACTTTAAGGCACTAGGCACTGCGCATGGGCTAGGCATTGACTAGTGATTTAAGTCAAAGTGCCGAAATTTCAAGGTATGCCTATTTGTCTTGAAACAAGGTATTGAGGCTGGAAAACGCTTGGCGCGTTGGAATCCGGTCTGTAGGGCTCCTGTGGAAAGAGGTAAAGGCTGCGCGCCAGTTGCCGCGCCAATGGCGTGTCACGCCGCGTCACTGCCGCGTCATTGCGCCTCAGTCCCCGCCGCCCCCGCTCAATTTTACCCAGCCCACCTCTGGCAATATTTTCCCCTCACAGGTATGTCGAGAGTCAGTGGTTTTCATTGAACTTGACTTACAAATCACTCACCACCGCCGAGTGCTTACCAGATATTCATTTTGCTGTGATCTTAAAACATGCTTGGTTGAATGTAAAACCAATGTAAAACCATTGGATTCTCTTTGCATTCTTCTTGCCTGGAAGTCCTCCCCAGAGCGAAGTTCTACAAGCAGATTTTGTATCTCTGGAGCCAACCGTGTCTACATGGTGTAGACACATATCGACACAAGGGTCCGTCGACCCTTCGTCTACGGGGTTAGACAGACCCTCTGTCTACATGGCGTGGGAACGCAGTGAAGGAAATTGGTTTCAGCGAAAGAACGGTTGTACTTATCTACTGATTATGTGCCCGTGAGGTCCAGTTACCTGGATTTTTTCCTTCATATCAACAGTCACGTGTCACGCACCCCTGGCACTTGAAATGAACTCAAGTCCAAAGATCTGATCCTAAATTACTCTCATTGTATTTCGTCAAGTATGATGCTCAGGGTGGCTACTCAGGTCGTTTGCTCCCTTCACTGGAAACTGTACAGCATATAACATTCAGTGTTAATCTGTGATCTACTGTGCAGTCACTTTGCACCCTTATTGCAGAGAAGCTGAACAATATCTGACTGACCCCTCTGCAACGCTGCCTGCAGTGCTGTCTCACCAGATCTGCCTCGTACATTCACATTGGCACCTTTTTTAATGAGGACTTGAACAATGTCCAAGTGGCCAATGAAAAGATGCAGCCCACAGTGGTGTATCACCATATTGATCTGGTGCATTCACATTGGCACCTTTTTCAATAAGGACTTGAACAATGTCCAAGTGACCTTTCCAAGATGCAACCATCAGTGCTGTATCACCACCTTTGTCTTGTGCATTCACATTGGCACCTTTTTCAATGAGGAGTTGAACAATGTCCAAGTGGCCATTCAAAGATGCATCCCACAGCGGTGTATGCCCATATTTGCCTTGTGGATTCACATTGGCACCATTTTTGATGAGGACTTCAACAACATCCAAGTGACCCTTATAAGATGCAGCGCACAGTGGTGTATAATCATACACATCTGGCGCATTCACATTCGCACCTTTTTCAATGAGGACTTGAACAATGTCCAAGTGGCCATTTGGAGATGCAGTCTTCAGTGCCGTATCACCATATTTGCCTTGTGCATTCACATTGGCACCTTTTTCAATGAGGACTTGAACAATGTCCAGGTGCCCATCCAAAGATGCAGCCTGCAGTGGGGTATCACAATATTTGCCTTGTGGATTCATATTGGCACCTTTTTTGATGAGGACATGAACAATGTCCAAGTGGCCCTTCAAAGATGCAGCCCGTAGTGGGTGTATCACCACATGCACCTGGTGCATTCACATTGGCACCTTTTTTGATGAGGACTTGAACAATGTCCAAGTGGCCTTTCCAAGATGCAGCCCACAGTGCTGTATCACCATCTTCATCTTGTGCATTTACATCAACACCTTTTTCGATGAGAACTTGAACAATGTCCAACTGGCCATTACAAGCTGCAGCCTGCAGTACTGTATCACCATCTTCGTTTTGTGCATTTACATTGACACCTTTTTCCCTGAGGACTTGAACGATGTCCAAGTGGCCATTCAAAGATGCACCCCGCAGCGGTGCATGACCATATTTGCCTTGTGCATTCACATTGGCACCTTTTTCAATGAGGACTTGAACAATGTCCAAGTGGCCATTCAAAGATGCAACCTGTAGTGCTGTATCACCATGTTTGCCTTGTGCATTCACATTGGCACCATTTTCAATGAGGATCTGAACCATGCCTAAGTGGCCCTTCAAAGATGCAGCCCGCAGTGCTGTATCACCATATTCGTCTAGTGCATCCACATTGGCACCTTTTTCGATGAGGACTTGAAAGATGTTCAAGTGGCCATTCAAAGATGCAGCCCGCAGTGCGGTGTTACCATCTTCATCTTGTGCATTCACATTGGCACCTTTTTCAATGAGGACTTGAACAAGGTCCAGGTGACCATTTGAAGATGCAGTCTGCAGTGGTGTTTCCCCATATTTACCTTGTGAATTCACATTGGCACCTTTTTCAATGAGGACTTGAACAAGGTCCATGATGCGATCAACATATGCAAAACGTCGGCGCCGGCTCTTTCGACAATGTGACATCTTATTTTGGCTCAAAATCGTAAGTGGTTGCCGAATTATGACAAAATAGGGGGGTGCGCATTTTTTTTTGTGACAGACTGTAATGAATTCGAGAAAGATATAGCAGGTATTTGGTCCGGGAGTGTAATGAGTAGACATACAAATGATAGAGTGGATGTGGTTGCGTGGCCGCAATGATATAACATGGTAGGAGATAGTGGCAATAGAGATAGAAGATACACATGGGGGGAAGGCCAGAGGATGCGCAACGATGGGGGTTAGATGTTGTACAGGCCCAGCGCGTTCATGCCCCGCGGCAACTTGGTTCATATCTGGACCTGGCTGCACCTGCCGCACAGGTGGCGATCGCTGCAGCTCTTGAGAGCCAGGGTACAGCCAAGACCGGAGTAACTGCGGCTGCGAGCGGGCGCAGGATACATTCCAACCAGGTAAGACGGGCTGACCATGCCCGGGGCCCAAGGACATGACTGTCGGCGCAGCGATCGGAGTCATTCCGTTGGACATGAAGTCCGCGACGTTGTGCTGGAAGCCGCCGCCTATCCCCGCGACATGAGGTCCCCGGCCAGTCGTGCCCCATTTGAGCTGTTCGCGACGCAGCCAGTCCGAATCGTCCGAGTCGCTGTCGCTGTCGCTGTCGCTGTTGTGGCAGTGGCTGTCTTCGTCGCTGTTGTAGTACTGCCGCCGCCTTAAATGCCTTGTCGACCTGAGCGATGACTGGGATTCGGTGTTCTTGAGGAAGGGAATCCAGTGGGGACCGGCATGCGCGATCGGAAAAGTGTGCTGCTTACAAACGCTTGCTCTCGATAACCGAACGGTTCTACTGACCACCGATCTTCGAGAAATCCACATCACCTCAACTTCCTAGAAATCTTCGAAGTAACTTCATAGAATATTATTTTCGACCTCCTAGTTCACCACCTTGGGCCCGGATTTGTGAGAAATTGCATTGTTGAAGTTCCGACAGCAGATCTTTGAAGATCATGGAACAAACTTATCGGAATGAGAGGAATAAAAAAATCGGGCTCCAAGGCTCGATGAGGCTTTATCTAATCTACAACTTGTCCAGCGGAATCTAATCAGTAGAATCACAGGGCTAAAAGTTATTACATCAAACCGTTTCGGTGCCCATGGACTGAGGTTAGGTTTCAAAGATTGTGGGAATTTTTGATTCCCTCACTTCTTCGACGCATATACCTCCACAATGAGTCGCTCTAGGGCCCAAAAGGAACACACTCGGCAGCTGCGACTCTCCAAAGCTCGGCCAGACACCTCTCCCTCCCTTTCTGACGAGAATTTGGACGCACTGACCTTGATAACACCTCGAGCACCGGAGCCGCGGAAGACGCGTAAAGTATCGGCGACTGCCAAACTCCAGGCGCAAATCGACGCGCTTTTGACTTCTCTGGAGCTCTCCGAGGGCCGAACTTCGCGTCTGACTGCCGTAATTGCCGACCTGGAAGCCTCGAATGGGGCTCTCGCTTCTATCGCCGATGGTTTCTCACACGATGTCGACGGCCTCCGCTCCGCGCTTGCGCTTGCTCAATCCCACCACGTTGACACGTCCACCGAGCTCTCCCGTGCCCTGTCAGCCCTAGCAAAATCTCAGACTGCACTTCAGAAATCAACTAAACGTGTCAAACGGCTGGAGAATGATAAGAAGAAAGCCTTGGCTACGAAAAGAAGGGAATCGAAGGCATACACACAGTCTCTCGCATCCTTGGAAGCTCGGCTCGAAAGTGAATGTCGATGTTCTACATCTCTTGCCGTGGAAGGCAGTCGCCTGGAGGGCCGCTTGCTTGAGCAGTCTACGAAATCGAAGGTGCTTGTGAAATCTCTCCGAGCCGAGCGCAAGGCACTCCAAATGCGGGTACAGCGCGCGAAAGCCTCGCTTGCTGCCGTCCGCGGCCAGCTAAAATCCATGTCGACTTGGAGCGCGAAGACAGGACACATGTATTCGATGGAGTGTCGCAGACTGATCCTGCGACTGTGCGGGGCGGGATGCTCGGAGGATTCGGTGAAGGATATTGTTTTGTGGTGTGCTGAAGTCTTTCGCATACACGTCACCCATTTCACCATTACACCACGTACCGTCGGCCGCATCAAGAAGGAAGGCGGGTATATGTCTTTGATACAGATTGGGCGCGAAATCACCATGAGCTACGGTATGCTTCTATTCTCATGCCTGTTTATATTTTCCCCAAACTTTCGTCTCATTCGCAGGGTTTACTGAATCTTCGGACGGCACTGGACATCGAAAAATCAACTACGAATCCCGCCACATCTCCGCCATTGTTCCCACCTATGCTCCCGGTGTGGACGACTCTGACTCTTCAACATGGAAGCCACGCACCAGATTCCTCGAGGTAGCCCCATCGTTAAGTCACACGGCTCATGCGCAGGTCGAGGGAGAGAAGCTACTTGCCACAAAGGTTGCTGCAGCATTCACCAACTGCCCGTCATCGAAGGCCGCGGGTATTTCGATGGATTGGCAGGACTGGTTCCGCAAGGAATTAGCGCAGATGTCCGACCACGCGAACGACCAGAAGGCGAAGAAGGACGAGAAGGACGACCTGAAGCACCAGATCCTCATCGAGGACCTCGGATCGCAGGAGGCCGAGGCGCTGTCCGTCGAGGAGCTTCTCGATGCACTTCTAGCCATTTCTCAGGAGGAGATTGAAGAGAAAAGTGGCAAGTCCTTCGACGAACTGTATTATTTTCAAGTTCTTTTGTGCATCTGTCACTCTATTTACCGCCTTGCAGCACAGAACACGAACGCGCATCAATAACGCGCAGCATAGTGGATGCGCAACTCGGTGAAGACGCATTCGACGCGCTCTCTGACGACCTCAAGCTGCTGGCCGACTTTTTCCTGTTCGGCGGTTGCTGCTCGCACAAAGACTCGAACGCGTTTGCCGGCGGTTGTCGCGCGATGGGAGAAGCATGGCCCGAGGGCGAAGAACCTGTCCTCCTCGCGAACAAGGCGAACGATTCAACCATCCGATTGGGCGAGAAGGGGAGCGCGGCGGTCAAGGCTGCCGAAGACCGCGAGCGCTCGAGGGATCGTGAAAGCGACTGCACTGCTCGGTGCGTTACTCCGACACAAAGACGAGGATAAGGGCTACCAGGATAAATATCGGATGTTCATGGAGGAGAATCTTTTGATCTCTGTGGTGAAACTGACGTCAAGCGCTTCCCTGCCACTTCCCAGACGCGTTACGGATCCCATGGTCGAGCGGCAGCCGTCGTTACGAAGCACTACCCCCCTCCTCATTCAATTGGTGGAGAACATCTGTGCTGGAAAGACGAAGGCGGGCACGAACCATGTCGAGAGCAATGTCTTGAAGGCCCTCAACGACCCTCGAACGATGGCGGAGGTCGTCTCGGCGTCGCTGTACAGCGCCTGCATCTCAGCGCCTTACATGCAGACTGTCCGGAAGCGAGACGAGAACGGGATGTTGCCCAATCTTCTTGAGCCCGAGATTGTTGCATTGAACCGCCACGTATCTGATTTTTGTCGCTCCATTGCAGATGATCCGTCGCTCCTCCTGGATCCTGCAGCCATCCATTCCTCCGCCCATCTCACACTCGACAGTCAGCCTCTTCACAATATCACCATCCTCCTTGCTGCACAGACACTTGCCCCAGATCTCCCCCGACCTGACCAGGATGATCAGCGCAATGTTCTCCGGTGCGGCTGATACTTGGGTGCGCTTCACGCCAGAATTTGCCGAAGATGGTCCCATTGATCTCATCCCGGCCGAGATTCGTTCGAAGCTCTATATTCCATCCACGAATGACCATAACGAAGGCGGACTAGGCAGCTGGCGCGTTCATATCCGTTACCACCCGAACAGCACACCGCAATCTTTTTCGGCCATGGAGCGTTATCGGCGAAACGACACGGAAGCCTTTGCGGCAAAACACATCACAGTTGAGGATCTTCTCCACATCATGCGTCAGGTCCGGCTTGAGGAAGGGAATGGGGAGCGCGCGGCGTTTCGAAAAGCAGTCGTGGAGGAGCTCGAGAAGAAAGCTCAGGTATATCGAGAGAAGTTGAAGGTTGCTGACAAGAAGAAGAAGGCGAGGGATGCCGCGCTGCATGATGTTGGCATCGAACTCAGCCGCACGGTAATCAACCACAATGACAGTTCGACAGCTGAAGGAGCAATACGACGTGTACAAGTTCGTTGTCAAGGATGCCACAATCTTGAAGACCACGCTTGCCTCAATTCCAAGACGCGCTGACAAGCTGGCCACAGTTCTTGCTGCGTTGGACCGTTATGAAGGGTGTGTGATGTTATTACCACTAGGAACTCTTGACCTTTATTTTGAGCAGACATTCGACTCCCGAACTTCAGCATGACGGCGAATCTAGCGATGATTCGGACGCAGAGATGGATGATGTTCAGGAGGATGAGTGGGAGAAGGACGCTGAAGCAGAGGAGCTGTACCACTAAGATTGTGTTGTTTTCGAGTCTATGCTGTGAAACGAACTTGAATTTGCTGTCTTTACGAAGTTGGAAGTCCAGACAGAATTGTTTAGTTGACCGTAAGGGCACAATGTTCAAATTGAGTGTACCATTGTCATTATAGAATATTTTCTTTTATTGCCTGGGGAGGAGCAGTGGATGCAAGTTATAAACAGGTGCCTCAGCCAAGTTAGTCGATATAGGCCGTTGTGGAAGCAGAACAAGGCGGAACCGGTCGCGTTTTGAGGTTGGCCGAGGACAAACACGTACAAATAGCACAGAGATCAAAAGGCGCGTGCCGGTCCCCAAATCCAGCTAGTCATGTGGACCATGCTTCCTCTCCTTCGCCGCAGCTCTCCACACACCTTCACCCCATAGCTCCGGACTCTCGGGATCCCATTGCTGAGGAGGGTTCGATGGAAGGTTACAAGTCCACTGGTTGGGCCACGTAGTCACGGCGGCCAACTTCGTCTTTTTCTTCGTTTTCTTGTTCTTGGGCAGGGGTGGAGGTGGAGACGTCGACGCAGGTTCAAGAAAGAAGGATGTCGAGGAGCCCGAAGGAGGAAATGGGTAGGATCTGGGTGAATGTTTCGAGGAATGGAAGGTGGTAGACATTCGGGGATCAACACTGGCACCTATGGCCCGGTGTGATAGTCGTAGATGGGATTTGGCTGCCGCGTGTAACCATACCTGTACGCAATTCCAGGAGGATAGGCACCACTCTCTGGGCGTAATGGGACGACACCGCCGCGGCCGTCATCTGTGACAGCATGTGGGTCCCAGCGATTTACTTCCGCGACGACCTCGATCATCCGTCGCCGCATCTCCTTGATCCGTTCGTGATCATAGCCCGCATACCCCATAGCCCAGCACGTCCCGAGGAGCCAGATTTCCAGGCGAGCGGGGGTCCAGTGCAGCTGCCGCATCTGTGTCCCGCTGCGCAGGAGGATACAGATATCCTCACGGCCGACGGGATTGTACCGCACCATCTTGAGCGCAACCGTCCAGAAAGAAGTGACGCCCACTGCGACTTCCCGATTAGGAAAGCCGCGAAATTAAGGAAGTCCACGAACCTAGTTTCAGTAAGCCGTTGGGCGAAGTGTAGACCGTAAGTGATTCCCCTGTCTGTATAGACGCCGCGTGTATCGGATCATAAATGGCCCCAGTGGTCGGGCTAAGTCAAATGAATCAGCTCCACGGTCGGGAATACGACGGGATGTGACACGCACTCGGTAGCCATTGGAAGAGCCACGTCCGCATCACTATTCATCCAGTCTGCACCCAATCCGAATTGTAAAGCGGTTTCAAAAATGCACTGCTTCAACCGATCATTTGCATCGTATACACCATACCGCTTGGCCCATTCAGACGAAAATGAGCGCGCGATGTAGTCGATATCTCGGGTAGTGGTGCGCTGTTTCGCCCTCCCGTCTGTAGTTGCTGTAGCCGCCGCCAGCTGGGCGAGGTCCGCGTTGAGCAGCATGACTGCTCCCCCATGTATGACCAGCCGTATCTGCTGCCCGTTTCCGAAGCGCGCGGGAAGTAGATTCGAGAGAAAGGTGAGGATTTGGACTAGGGCATCCCGGTCAAGAGAGCGGGTGTTGCGCTGGGGGAAGCCGCCAAAAGCAGAAGGCCCAGCAACCGGTGGTTGATGATGGTTGATCTGAGGATGTGTCGAACGCAGTGGCGACGAAGCCGCCAGCGCACTGAACACTGTGTAGCCATGGGTGGAGGAAGGGAATGGCGAGTCCGAGGGGTAAAGTGGTGGTATTACAGGCGCCGCTGGGGCGCTAAATGATGCTGCGGAATGACCATTCCAAGGGGGAGGCCGAGAAGGCCACGGTGGGGAGAGGACGGACATAGTAGAGGGCGTCGGTTGCCCAGGGAAGCCAATCATGGAGCTATAATCCGGTGAACGCAGTGCCTCGTGTTTAGCGCGAACAATTGCGTCGGCGTCAGAATTAAGAACTTGGTGGTACCGACGGGTCCGAGGGTAGGCTTGTTGTCGATGGATATTCAAGACGGTCAGAGAAGGCTCAACCAGGAGGACAACGTCAGCGAAAGACCACGTGGCCGCACAGCCTCCATCGCCTGGGGGCCAGATCGGACCGATTAAATCCGAACCTGCCGACGGCAAAACCCTCGACAATATGAGGCCATTTCCCACGAAATAAAACCCTGATTATTCCGCGTTTTATGCAAATATGTCACGCATCGTCCAATAGGACCCGGTTTATCCCTTGGGAGGCTAGGTCGGGGCGCGCACAAAAATTACAAGAAAATTCTGCACAAAAAAGAGCAAAAGTGACCAAGAGGTGAGTGATCGGCTGATGTTGGTATTTGATCTGGCCACGCGAGCGAACCGTAACGTCCGATCAGGTCTTGACAAGTAGAAATCGAATTGAGCTTAAATAAACCTCATTTTGACCTTGAGAAGCAACACAGGCCTTCATTGTATATTGTGGATGTCTGCAAGTTCAGCGAAAGAAAAAAAGGTGCTGTCCTCGTGTTATGCACTGGTGCAGAAGCAGATCTACTGTTTCTTTAACGAAACGACGAGGTTTCGTATGCGCATGTTGTCCTATCTCCGTATAGTGTATCTCCATTTCGCTTCTTCTCCTCTACTAAATGGTTCTGGATTAGCTTCAGGGTCTCTCTCATCCTGCTTTCGTGGCATTTTTCTCACCCTGCGGACTGCGAAAAGCTGTGAAACTGGTTGTTGACTGGTTGCCGGCCGCGCGGTCGGTTGCCGAGCTCACCAACTACGTGCACTGGGCCCGCACTACTGGATTCCCACTGTTCCCGAGAATTCCGCCCTTTGTCGACAGCTGTGAACTGCGAAGGTTACCCAAATCGAGATCGTAGATGTAAACAAGCATATGCCGTGGGTCTAAATTTCAGAACACTCACAAATTTCTCACCGTTTGTTCGTGATTCCTCTCCCTCTCCCTTTCTCAGACATCATTCTGTTGCAGATTTTCCTTGTTCCTTCGTCTCTCTGGGTGCCCGGCCTTTCGAACATGGAACATCCTTTCATAGCTTTCACTGCCACCTCAACATGATTAATCTTTCGAGGCATTTCTTGAAACTGCGGACTCGGGTATCCTGCTTGCATGAACTACGAGTTTTTTCAGCTGCGCAATTTGTCTGGACTGCTGGAGCCGGTGGCAAAATAAATCAAGATCGCAAATCGCTTGCAACCCCATTCCGAATCCATGCGTTACATATATATTTCTGTCAGCCTCCTCAGCCCGGTGTCGTGTTCGGTCAGCTCTTAATCTTCCCCAATCGTTGTATTTTACCTTAGTCCTCGTTTCAATTGAGGTTACGGTTCATGAAACTATTACTGTTCGAGTGAGCTCTGTCCAGGAACTTCCGGCTCACCATGGAGTGAGCAGGCAGCTCAATCTCGCATTCAGAAATTGGTCTTGGAATTACGCATGAATAGAGTGACATCCTGAGTTCAAGACGACAGTGTAACTTATCCAGGGTTTAGGAAAGACCATTTGGGTTCAATTCTCGGTGCCGGAGCGGAGCGCAGGCCTATCTTGTTTCTTTTCAATTTTCTGGCCCTTCATTGGAATGGGAACTCGTGCTGCTTCATGATCGAGAACGGCGCACCAGGACATCCATAAAAATCTATACCCATTCCACTTCTGAACCAAGACGAAGCAAAATTATGCCACTGCCAAAATATTCCCAAATGTAGAAATGTTGCGCAACTGCCTTCGCCGGCGATTAATTCCCGCGTGCGTCTCCCAGAGTACTAGCTTCATACCTACGAACATGATTCCAAAAACAATCTGTACCCATTCCACTTCTGAACAAACAGGAAGCAAAATACTGCCAAATATAGAAATATTGCACAACTCGGTTCGCCGGGGGTTAATTTTTGTGTTCGTCTCCCAGAGTATTAAATTCCTGCCCATGAACATGATTCCGCAGAAAAAAACATATCCATTCCACTTCTGAACGAACAGGAAGCAAAATACTCCCAAATATAGAAATATCGCACAACTCGGGTCGCCGGTGGTTGATTTTTGTGTTCGCCTCCCAGAGGACTCATCTCAGGCCCACAAACATCATTCCCCAAAAGAATCCATACCCATTCCACTTCTGAATGAACAGGAAGCAAAATACTCCCAAATATAGAAATATTGCACAACTTGTGTTCATCTCCCAGAGTACTTGCTTTATGCCCACGAACATGATTCCCCAGAAAAATCTGTATCCATTCCACTTCTGAACAAGCAGGAAGCAAAATACGGACCACTGGCTGTATCCAAGCGAAGCACCATGTGGCTCCTTTCCCCAAGGAGTCATCGACGGTCTAGGCAAATACGCACCTCCATTCGACCCCGAATTCATTGTTACTCCCGCATCTGCCATCCTGAACGCACTCCCCCAGAACGAACCGTTTAAAACGTTTGTTTCCGTTTTCATTTATTTTGTCAAAGACCGTTGGGTTCCCGAGTGCTACACCGCCATTCAGATCTTTTGCTTTTGAAACCAATCCAGTCAATGTAATCCATGGTGTGGGGGAGCTGGCACCCTCTCCATATCTCTGTTTGGTACACAAGAATCTTGGTGTCCTAGGTGGACCTTTGTCGGAAATTTAAAAATAGTCTTGCAAGAGCATGACATTACAAGAGTCTTGTAAGATACTGAATTATCTCATTCAAATCGACAGGGGGGGTGATGTGCGACCGGATTTACCTATTCGACATTTCGACAACGGCCGAATTTTTGCGTGACACCCTCCAAAATTTCGACAATCTTACAGAAATTTTGTGCTCTAGGGGGGGGGGGGGGGGGGGGGAGGAGGATACTTGTGACGGCTTGTTGGAGGTTCGACAAAGGCCTTCGTGACGCGTGACATCGACCAATATTCGACATCGACAGACGGGTCCATGACGCGTGACTGTTGATTTGAATGAAATAATTCAGTATGCGACATCCGCATTCATCAAGTCACGTGCTGTAACAGCGTGACATTCCCTGTTTGCGCAACTACATGTGACCATCATGATTGACTCAAAAGTTAAAACCACAGAAATGTAGAGCTTTACTTTAGGAATAATACTGTGGTTCCAGATTTTCAATAGCTATCTTCAAAAAAAAGTTGATTGTCTCTTTTGTAAGCAGTCCTCAGAAAGTCAAAAGAAGCTGTTTCAGACACAAATTTATTTTGAGACCAAAAATTTCGCGCCACCCAAGGGGAAATTCACACGATAACATGATTATGTCACTCCAGTTCTGCCTCACCTCTAACACGCGTTTGCAGCACTTGCTCTTTACTTTCATCTTCCTACTACATCGAGGTGCCTATCACAGCCGGAAAATTGGGGTGGATATCTCTGAACGCCGAGAACAAGAGCTTCGAAAATCAGAGAAGGAAAGAGCAGCAAGAGAATCCAAAGAGGATCTCAAACATGGCCGGAAAAAAACAGCAATTATAGATTTTTTCTCCCGTCAAACACTTTCCTAACCTAGTCCTCAAGAACCAGAGCTGGAACAGTTCCAAAAAGAAAATCAAGGCTTCATGTGGGAATAACTTCAAATGTCGTCACAACTTCAACTCAGTGCTGTTTGAGAAAGGTTCTCTACATGGAACCTCATTTTCAAGCTCAGAAATCAATGTTGGAGGAGCATTGCGCAAAGCGGGGCTATGAGGTTATTTTTTTCTCCAAGTTCCACCCAGAGCTCAATTTCATTGAGCAATGCTGGGGATATGCAAAAACACATCTACAGGATGTTTCCAGAATCTTCATCCGAAGAGGACTTGGAACGGAACATGCTTAAGGCCATTGATTCAGTTCCACTTGCCTCTATGTGTCACTTTGCTGTGCGGTCATCAAGATTTGCTGATTCATATATTCATGTGCTTAATGGAGCAGATGCAGTTTGGGCCAACAAGAAATATAGGGGTCATAGGACTCTTCCTCCACAATATCGTGAAGACTTGAGGCAGTGTAGGTGTGTAGTATAGTTAATATGTCGTCCAATTTTTTTTTCGTTCTTGCTCTATGGTGTCTAAAGTGCCGAAAAGCATGATTTTGTTTTTTGTCTACAAAATTTCGCGCTTTCCCACGTTACTGTTTCGATGCAGAATCTCGGCACATTGTTTGGTGACAGCCTGCATTTGTTTGGTGACCGCCTGTATTTGTTTGGATTGACATGGAGGGCCCTGAGCACCTTTTTAAAAGGACTAGGGCCGTCAAAATAAATCTGAAGAGACAGTCTGAACCAGAATTTTGCTGGCTATCCTCCCAGCACAACCCCATCAAAATCCGGCTTGAAACGATTGCACAGTGGCCAAAATACTGTTTTGATGCAGAATCTCAGCACACTGTTTGGTGACAGCCTGCATTTGTTTGGATTGACATGGAGAGCCCTGAGCACCTTTTCAACAAAATTTTGGTTCAGACTGTCTCTTCAGATTTATTTTGACGGCCCTGGTCTTTTGAAAAGGTGCTCAGGGCTCTCCATGCTAATCCAAACAAATGCAGGCTGTCACCAAACAGTGTGCCGAGATTCTGCATCAAAACAGTATTTTGGCCACTGTGCAATCGTTTCAAGCCGGATTTTGACGGGGTCGTGCTGGGAGGATAGCCAGCAAAATTCTGGTTCAGACTGTCTCTTCAGATTTATTTTGACGGCCCTAGTCCTTTTGAAAAGGTGCTCAGGGCTCTCTATTACAGCTAATGTCGGAACCAAAGGCGCAAACGAAAATATCCTATTTCAGACACTTTTTGAATTCCGCGACCGATTTGCCCATATCTCACTCAGTTTTTCTCGGATTACCTTGAAACCTATACAAATCTCCCAGAATAATTCCTATGCAATTAGTGATAGAGGTAGAATCACAAAAATATATTCCTTTTGATTGTCTGATGGACATGGGCTGGTTGGAGCTCAACAGATTCTACCAGGGTGAGATCCTGTTCAAATAAGCTGAATTTTGCGTGATGGAGACGTACATACCTTCCGAAAAATGTCATAGAGGCAGAGTTATGAATTTCTCCCTCAGGTAAGGTAGGTGTCATACGCATCCATCGAGTCACGTGAACGTGACTGATGCGTGACAGTAACGTGGGAAAGCGCGAAATCGTGCGGTCAGAATTTTTTTAAGTGTCTGTGTGGCTCTGTGCAGCTAGGGATAGCAAAAATTTCAATGCCAGTAATGCTGGAGCTCTTCAAGAGTACTCCTCTATTTGTGACCATGTCCTGAGAGGCTTATAGGACCTATTGGCAACTGAGATTCAACCTAGATTCAACCAACTTGAAGATTCAACTTCACCTAAGCTACAGACCATGTGGAGTTCTTATACTTGGCTGTTAAATAAGTAGTGAATTTAATGGTTCTCAAATTGCCCTAAATCACTCACCATGGTCTCTAGCCATAAATTTGTCAACATTACTAGTCTACATACAGCGAGACAATCAAAAGACGGTCAAACTTGGAGATTTTACCTGTCAATTTTTAACAGACACCACAAGAGTTTATGCAAATACAATTTACTGCTCAAACCTCCTAACCTACATGAAATGAAGCAAATGTGGGTGTGGAAGCACGGAGATAAGGGACCATGAGGCTGATCATGTGATCGCGTAATTTCCTTTTTAGGAAACGCGAAAATTTGAACATTTTTTTGCATCCCTAGCTCAGGCCGCTCCCTTTCGTGTTTTGAGCACTTTGCAAAAAATAAGCATAAAACATTTTAGTGAGGCCAAATATTGAAAATCTGAGACCACAGGATTGTTCCCTGGGTCAAACTAAGCCTTTCTGTAGTTTTACTTTTTATTTATATCCCGCCGTTGCCGACGAGTATGGGCGGGAGTCGGTGTCACGCTGTGATATCACGTGATTCGATGGATGTGTATGACACCTACCTTAGCATGATTTCAACATTTTTGAGCGAAAAATCATCCTGGGTGTGATAGCAGTTTCCCTGAGGATATATATGTATTTTTGGCTCTATGACAGTACTCATTGTGTATGCAGGTGGCCCATCTCAAAATTCAGCTCGATAGTGCAAGATTCCGCCTTTGTAGGACACGCTGAACTCAAGCAGGCCCGCCCTGTCAGACGGCTGAAAATATATATAATCTCGGGATTATTTTTCTATCACTAATTGCATAGGAATTATTCTGAAATATTGGTATAAGTTTCAAGCTAATCCGAGCAAAACTGAGTGAGATATGAGCAAATCGGTCGCGGAATTCAAAAAGTGTCCGAAATGGGAAATTTTCGTTCGCGCCTTTGGTTCCGACATTAGCTGTAAAGACCAACTATTCCACGAGCATATCATCCTTGAAAGCCTCCGTGGACTTCAGGCGGTCGCGTAGCATCACATTTGTCGCCTTTGTCCGTTCTGCCGGTTCGCCGTGTGTTTTGCTGCTGTACCCGTGCCTCCACTGTCTTCGTCTTCTCCTCCCGCAATTGGCTCTTTGCAAAGGCAACCTTTCCCTCTAACCTATCGATCTTGCGGTATAATGGGGCTGGATCGATGTTTTCCTGGTCTGCTGAACGATCATGCGCCGATGCAGACTTTGCGGCTCGGGCCTCTTTCAAAAGGTTTGGCGGCCAGGGACACGTTTCTTCATCGTCTGAAAGCTATCGCTTGTCACCGGGAACGGTTCCAGCGGCTCGAAACACTAACCTCATCTTACTCGCGGAAATCGTCTGGATTGTATATGTTTGTTCCAATTTGCACACACGTCGAAATGTGATGCTCGGAGGTTTCCACACCAGCTGGCACCCGACTCGCCGTCTCGGAAGAATATAGACGTTGAAGAGAACAATGTTCCTGAATTGCATGGGCATGAAGTCAGGCATAGAAAGATCTTCGCTGACCTTCGAGGGTACGCGGCGCCGCAGTGACTTTACAGGAGTTTTGGGCCTCTGGAGGTTGTTCTGTCTTGCCTTTTGTGCTTTGGTGGCTCTAGCCATGCTCAAAG
This sequence comes from Mycena olivaceomarginata, assembly GCA_029378375.1. Taxonomy (NCBI): domain Eukaryota; kingdom Fungi; phylum Basidiomycota; class Agaricomycetes; order Agaricales; family Mycenaceae; genus Mycena; species Mycena olivaceomarginata. Next base: position 42,928 of record JARKIC010002585.1, read on the forward strand.
AAGAGGGTGAGAGGCAGAAAATGCGCGGAAGCCGCACCAAGGTCCAAAACCATGAAGCAATGTGGATGTGGCGGTCCAGGATACCTTTCGGAAGTTCACAAACATAGTAGGGTGGCGGAACCGTGAATTGTTGGATGCATTTCACAATTCTGTTAATAGAGTGCATCCAAAATGCACTTTTTCCCTGAGTACAAGTGCAGAGAAACAGAGTTTGAAAGGTGGTCCTCTACAACAAGATTCGCTTCAGAAAAACGGTCATACTGTATGTACTTCAGCCAGAACAAACATAAAGCCATTTAAGCCGCCTTGGTAAATCCCTGGACCCTGGAGGAGCCCAAGGATCGCAAGCCTCAGCCCCGCGACAAGGGGGCGGCAGGTTGGCCAACCTCGCTGAGGGTCTATACATGCTCTACGTCCTTATACGGCTCTATCATTCCTTGCTAGCATATATCCCCATATTCCGCAAGTGCAACAAAGACTAACCGGGGCCAACAGAACCGATCCAGAGCCTAAAGGGGATGTCAGGACATTAGAGAGTACACTGGATCGAGAGAGAGAGGAGGGGGCGCAGAAAACAGAGGTCCCTCCGCCAGTCAGAGCAATATGGACAAGGGGACATCGCACCCGCATGTGGGGTGAGGGTCATTAACCCCTCAACGGAAGAAATGGTCCCTATGGATCCACCCGGTATCCTTCGTACCTGCACGCGTTCAAGAGGACATATACGCGCCTCACTCAAGTACGTCGACGACTGGTTGGGACCAGCGGACAGCGAGCTGCTCAAGCCATGCGAGATGGGGGAGCTTTGAGGGCATCTTGAACGTGGCAGACCGCGACGACTCCGGCCCAATCGCACTGCTTGACCAGGGGAGAAGATATCTATCTGCCTGAGCTCGACCTACATGTATGTACCTTCTTTACCTGGTGTGCAAGAATTCAGACCTCTCCCCCCGTCTACCCGATGATGCCGTCACGGTCACGGACCTTTCCAAATAGTAGTGCGTGTCGTCCGCGGATCTGACTGACGTAGAAGGTTCGATAAATCAATTAGTGATCTATAAGTGCGTAATGTAACTAGCGTACCTGTAGCCTCCGGTCAATTATACATTATAAAGTCGGTCAGAAGTGGCTCTTGACCCGCAATTCCACGTTGGTCAAACGAGCAAAAGCTTTGGCCATGCGCATTCGGCACGCACCAACGACGCAGGCCAGGGCTGTTGAAAAGATTGCCTCGCAACTCTTCAAGTTGCGACAGACGGGTGTTATTACCGAGGCATCGAGGGAACTGGTCACCGATCTAGTCGCATTGCACAATGTCCTGGTTTCTCGCGTCCTTTCCGTGATACGCGCCGTCGCGGCCACGTTGGGAGTCGATGTCGACGGGGACATTAGCGAACGCAGTGTGGGGCGAATCGTGCTCAAAGGACGTATCATTTCACAGGCACAGATTGTCCATGAATTCAGTATGCGGAAGGCGACGTCCTTCAAATTCGGGTAGCATTTGCCCAATTTAAGGTCCAGATAAAATGCCAAAATCGGGAAACTTTTGGACAGGCATTTGACGGAGATTTCAGGGGTCCTATATACCCTGGGTGCCACGGTTTTTTCGCGAAAGCCATGAAGCCGAAAGAAAAATAGCCGAAGGTTGTGTCACAGTTCGGGGTCAAACGAGTTCTGGAAGTGGTCGTCTCCTGGGGCGGTCGTGTGTGTCCCAAGAGCCTTCCAAGGTCAGGTCGGGTCGAGAGTGGTCGTCTCGCGAAGGGGTCGTCTCTCGCAAGTCTCTCTGGTCGGTCGGTAGAATCGGTCGAGTCGGAAAATAAATAATCAAAGCAGCAAAGCGTAGGGATGTCAAGCGCTTCAGAGACCCATAACCTATAGAAGAGACGTAGGGGAGCGGAGTCAAGGAACTGGATTGGCTACAATACAGGAGTGGAGTATATTAGTGATGACCTAATATCCGCATCCCGACATTTAATCATAAGTAATGTTCCAGCCCTACTTTCATTTCATTTCATATTCCATCAAAGTGCTTGCGAGCCCCTTGGGGCCCATGTGGCACTATCCATGATACGTAGATGTTCTGGATGCAAGTATTTGAAGAGCTCGCAGGTACTTGGTATGGAGATCTTCTTTCCTCGGGCCTAAATGTGCTATGGTAGCCTGCGCAATTCTGAGCAAAACTGGCTCTTTGGTTTTGCTCCTGCTCCTCCGGTTGTCAAGCCACACGTGGGAAAGGCCTTCATTCTGCAGGGAGGCTGTGCCCAATAGGATTGCAACTACTCAAGCCGGTCTGTGGCCGCAAAAGACTTGGTATGAAGATCTTTTTTCCTCAGGCCTAAATGTGCTGTGGTAACTGTCTGGAGGAGTTGACTTTGGTCCCCGCGTCGACATATGATCTGAGTGCTGATCAGATCGCCTCGTTTCTCCATTCTATTCTACCAGAAACAACGGCATTTCCTGACGCCCAAGGTGGATGGAAGAATGTGGCACGTCGGATATCGAGACTCAGATTCATGGCTATGTTCTTCAGTCCAACCGCTCCAGTCACCCTCGAGCCCAGCACACAGGGTGGGGAGGACATATGTTGATTACAGTTGGGGACTTTCGCCAGGTCACACTTTTCAAAATGGCAGCCTTTTCAATGCATCTATTGTGTCAGGTCACGCCTTTCAAAATGCCCGCCATTTGAATGCACCTCTATTGCGCTAGGTCACGCCTTTCAAAATGCCCACCATTGGAATGCACCTCTATTGTGTCAGGTCATGCTTTTGAAAATGCCCCGCCATTTGAATGCACCTCAGGTCACACTTTTCAAAATGCCAGCCATTTGAATGCACCTCAGGTCACAGGTTTCAAAATGCCCGCTATTTGAATGCACCTCTATTATGTCAGGTCATGCTTTTCAAAATGCCTGCTATTTGAATGCACCTCAAGTCACACTTTTCAAATTGCCAGCCATTTGAATGCAGCTCTATGGCATCAAGTTATGCTTTTCAAAATGGCCGTCATTTGAATGCGGCTCTATTGTGTCAGGTCACGCTTTTCAAAATGCCTGCCATTTGAATGCAGCTCTATTGTGTCAGGTCATGCTGTTCAAAATGCCTGCCATTTGAATGCACCTCCATTGCGTCAGGTCACGCTTTTCAAAATGCCCGCTATTTGAATGCATGCACCTCTATTGTGTCAGGTCATGCTTTTGAAAATGCCCGCCATTTGAATGCAACTCAGGTCAACGCTTTTCAAATTGCCAGCCATTTGAATGCACCTCCGGTCACACTTTTCAAATAACAACCCTTTAAATGCACCTCTATTGTGTCAGGTCACACCTTTCAAAATGCCGGCCAGTTGAATGCACCTCTATTGCGTCAGGTCACGCTTTTCAAAATGCCCGCCATTTGAATGCACTGCTGTCACGTCAGGTCATGCTTTTGAAAATGCCCCCCATTTGAATGCACCTCAGGTGACACTTTTCACAATGCCAGCCATTTGAATGCACCTCAGGTCATACTTTTCAAAATGGCAGCCCTTTGAATGCACCTCTATTGCATCAGGTCACACCTTTCAAAATGCCCGCCAGTTGAATGCACCTCTATTGCGTCAGGTCACACTTTTCAAAATGCCTGCCATTTGAATGCACCGCTGTCACGTCAGGTCATGCTTTTCAAAATGCCCGCCATTTGAAATGCACCTCAGGTGATGCTTTTCAAAATTCCAGCCATTTGAATGCACCTCAGGTCATACTTTTAAAAATGGCAGCCCTTTGAATACACCTCTATTGTGCCAGGTCATGCTTTTGAAAATGCCTGCCATTTGAATGCACCTCAAGTCACACTTTTCAAAATGGCAGCCCTTTCAATGCATCTATTGTGTCAGGTCACGCCTTTCAAAGTGCCCACCAGTTGAATGCACCTCTATTGCGTCAGGTCACACTTTTCAAAATGCCCGCCATTGGAATGCACCTCTATTGCATCAGGTCATGTTTTTGAGAATGCCCGCCATTGGAATGCACCTCTATTGCATCAGGTCATGTTTTTGAGAATGCCCGCCATTTGAATACACCTCAGGTCATGCTTTTCAAAATGCACCTCAGGTCACAGGTTTCAAAATGCCCACCATTTGAATGCACCTAGATTGTGTCAGGTCACGCCTTTCAAAATGCCCGCCATTTGAATGCACCTCTATTGTGTCAGGTCAGGCATTTCAAAATGCCTGCCATTTGGATGCACCTCAGATCATACTTTCCAAAATGGCAGCCCTTTGAATGCACCTTTATTGCGCCAGGTCATGCTTTTCAAAATGGCAGCTATTTGAATGCACCTCTGGTCATACTTTTCAAAATGCCTGCCATTTGAATACACCTCAGGTCACGCTTTTCAAAATGCCCGCCATTTGAGTGCACCTCATGTCATGCTTTTCAAAATTCTGGCCATTTGAATGCACCTCTATTGCGTCAGGTAATGCTTTTCAAAATGCCCGCCATTTGAATGCACCTCAGGTCATACTTTTCAAAATGGCAGCCCTTTGAATGCACCTTTTTCGTGCCAGGTCACACCTTTCAAAATGGCAGCCATTTGACCGCACCTCTATTGCGCCAGGTCATGCTTTTCAAAATGGCAGCCATTTGAATCCACCTCTACTTATTGTGTCAGGTCATGCTTTTCAAAATGCCCATTTGAATGCACCTCAGGTCATGCTTTTCAAAATTCTGGCCATTTGAATGCACCTCTATTGTGTCAGGTAATGCTTTTCAATATGCCCGCCATTTGAATGCACCTCTGGTCATACTTTTCAAAATGGCAGCCCTTTGAATGAACCTCTATTGCGCTACGAAGTGGAGTGGTGATGCGTGGTGAGCTAACCGGGGCGCAGCGCTGAGGGCTTGGCTGATGAGACGGGTGATGCCGTGCGTTGGCGGGAGGCTGAGGTTTCGGGCTAGCCAATAGAGAGTATGCGCACAAGCCAGATTTTATAACCTTGATGAAATATCTTTGGGATCCACATGACAAGAGTACCCCGGACCATCGAAACGTTATATCAATTTCCGTGTCGATTTGGACGTCGCGAATCTGTTCATTAATTAAACCTTTAGCCGGGTTATCAGAGCCCTTCTTGAATTTAATTCGAGAAACTCTCTCCCTCAGCATTGGAAAGACAGTGCTCAAGAGCCTGAATTTTGGCTCCAGTAGATTGTTGTCAAATTTTTCTCTGTCTTTCACTAGTGCTTGAGATAAGAAATTAGAAGAGGAGCAAACGAGAAGGGGCACATTTTTCGGGGTGCTCTGGAAAATAAATAGCAATCCTACTGAGGCTGTCACCAAACAAATGCAGTCCATCACCAAACAATGTGCCGAGGTTTTGCACCAAAACAGTATTTTGGCCACTGTGCAATCATTTCAAGCCGGATTTTGAGGGGGTCGTGCTGGGAGGATAGCCAGCAGAATTCCGGTTCAGACTGTCTCTTCAGATTTATTTTGACGGCCCTGGTGCTTTTGAAAAGGAGCTCAGGGCTCTCCATGCCAATCCAAACAAATGGGTGCCATCACCAAACAATGTGCCGAGGTTTTGCACCAAAACAGTATTTTGGCCACTGTGCAATCATTTCAAGCCGGATTTTGACGGGGTCGTGCTGGGAGGATAGCCAGCGGAATTCCGGTTCAGGACTGTCTCTTCAGATTTTTTTTGACGGCCCTGTGATCTTTCACTAATGAAAATCAGCCATAAGGGATTTGTTTGCACTGTGCTCAAAACGCTGCATAAGAAGGCCAAGATTTTACATGTGCGACTGCGTGCATCACGATGGTATCACGATCATGCATCTGCATCGGATCGAGGTAAGTACTCGGGTGCTTTATTCCCCACCGCCATGTGAATTCAAATCATCTGTATTTTTTAGCATTGCACCGGTGCTTATTTTGAGCATGTTCTGTTAATCCAACACAGCTGGGACTGCATCCACCACTTGACCCTCGTGGCGAAACAGACAGAGCCCACATATTAACCTCCACCGGATTTCCAGATTTCCGGGTCTGCTGCAATCATCCGCCGTTACGATGGTTTCAGGTGATCACCTGTTTTCCATTTGGAAAAGGAGCGCGAGCTCGGATTGATTTGTTCCGGTGTGGATATCACAGATGCCAGATCGTCCAAGAATTACTGTGTGAGTCGTCATTTGTTTAGGTTTTTTTTTGGAATCAAGTCCACTGACTGCCAAAGCCCTGCGATGAACCCCCCCTCAAAAAAGCGTCCCTCAAAAAAACGCCGCTCGCGTGAGTCTAAAATTTTATTTTATTTGCATGGACTACCATAAATCTCCAGTTTTGGCTTGCGGCCCTCCTGCCACAGCTCCATCGCCGGCTGCGCATCGGCGACGTTCCCTGCCATCTGCGCAGGAGTCCACCAAAGCTGTAGCGACTTACCTCAATCCCGATGCGGAGGTAGCATGGCAAAAGACGATGGAGGAATTGCCAGCGATTGTTTTGCGGTGGGCCGAAGGAAAATTGAGTGATAAGTGCGTAATTTCACCCACTCCATATCCTCACCCCAACCTCTTTCAGGGACGCCGAGCTTGGACCCGACACGGAGGCCTTACCTTCGCCTTGCCGGGCCGACTTTCCTGTACTCTCACTCTCTAACCAGGCTATCGAGGAGCATGCAGCCCAAACAGAAGTTATTCAAGAAGTTGGGGCTTTTGAGTCAGCCAGACATTCTGCCGACAACTACTCCAAACCCGGACACCGTCGGATGGAACGCCATTACTCGGGTACGCGACAATCTCGGCACCTTCGCAAACGTCAGAGGACGCGTACGGGGTGATCAAGAGCCGAACCGCTAGACTTAGTCAAGAGAGAGATCGTCCAGTGTAAGCTCTCACCCTTGTTTATCCAGCCTATAAGCTGACCCTCTCTCGCAGTTCCCTCCTCGCAATGGTGCCAAATTTGATGATGGGCACGATCGCTGCCAGCCACGCGTGGACTCCCTTTCTGACCCGACCTTTTCTGATCCCTCCCGATCCTCCGCCGCCTTATGGGAGGGCAAACTGCAGTTACATCCCGGCACATACCCAGAGGATTCCTTATTCCAGTGGTTTGGAGGTCGTCTGAGTCCAACTTTATATGCGGGTGGTGGGGTATAGTATTAGTTGCATCCCCAGCCCCTTTGGCATACTACTCTATCTTAATACTCGGCTATGCTGTCCCCTATACATCCATTCGTGTTATAATACTACATATATAGATTCTTGTCACAGAAAGACATAGGTCGACAGTCCTGAGTCCGAGGACATCATGATTCAGAGTTATCTACCCCACCAATCACCCTGATGATATTCTCATACACTGTGAATACGAATGCCTCGTCTGCCGGGAGAAGTTAGCTGAAAGAGCAGGGATTGTTATTCGAGTACAAGTCGTGCCTGTCGAGATGTGGCACTGACCCTGCGCCTGTACACTGGCGTCAAAATAGGAAATTACGAGGCCGCTTCCGGTCCTGGGGTTCAAGTGGCAATTCAGTTGTCTCGCGCATCCGTGTACTCGGAAAGGATGATCAATATCAGCAAAATGCACTACGTGCATACTAGATCAAGAACACAAAACACGGGTATCCGCCACCATCCTTTGAACTAAACATCATCCGGAAACTCTGACTTTCCATCTTGTTTAGATAACGCAATAGCGACGGCAGAACAATTCCCTTCGGACTCTGGGTATAACTTGACCGCGGCAGAGGACGGGGAGTTGTCCGCAATTTGCGCCATGGGAATCGAGTTCCAACCCTTATCCGTCGATGCGAGTCTGTCCCGGATGCGCTGTCGTATGTTGAGTCTGTCCGAGGAGGGATGAGAACTCTTATAAGCAAATGATGTGGATAGAACGTAGGAGCCTAGCATGCTGTTCATGTACACTGGCAAGATGAGAAATATTAATATATACAGCACGCATGAGCAAGGTGAAAAAGACACGGACATTTGCTGCTGGGGGCGAGGCCCAGGAAGAACCAGAATGTTTTTGGAAGCGTGAGAAACTTGCAAGGGAATGGTCAGGTGGATGGCCGCGAAGACTTGTAGATGGCTTTATCAAAACCATCGTGACACCAGAAGATAAGGCGGTGAGAACACCGTGATTTATGGCGTCGTAGATGAGCATGTTCATCAAGGAGTTGGTTCTGCCATATCGGATAAGCACTCCTCCTTCCTCAAGATAGCAAGCACGGAAACCCACTGGACTATTCCCCCTTTTTGACTAGTCAGAAAAATAGAGAGATAGGCGGTGATCAAAAGGTGGCAGGCAAGTGAAGCCGCCGTTTGAAGGGTGGTGACAGGCTGACGGATCGTCAACGCTGAAGGCGGAGCGAGTGATCAATCATACCTTTGTTTCATCAAGCCTGAGGAAGGATCGAAGTTCGTAACTGAATTCACCTTCAATGAGATACGCAAAGGGGAATTTGACAAACGTACGACAGGACCATCTGGGCTATCCCGGCCACTAATACATAGAGTCAATCAGGGTTGACCAGCAGAACAGACGATGTACGGATCTGGACAACGGCTAACGCATACTACAGGAAAGTGAACAAATCATCCAGGGGGCAACAAATGCCGCATAAAATTGTGTATATTCCGAGAGCAGCGAGGCTGAATCTGCCGCGGCCTTTGGTTACTGCGAGACGGAAGGTACATAAGTGACCGAATATATGTCGGAAGTGAAGCTCACGTTGGTGAATCCGACTTGCGAAATATCTGGAGAAAAGTGGAAGTCAGCCGTGTTACGCTTGAATAACTTGACCGCCGCACATTTGGACCACAAAGGCAGAAAGATATTGCGATAATGATCTCAGCAAATAATGGACCGAATGACCAAAAACTCACAGCGGCAAGTAATTGTAACGAATCGGCCCTAGATATGCTCCTTCAGAAATACGAAAGTTGCACAGTGTGAAATATTCAGACCAGATCAAGTCGAGTTGGAGTTGGCCGAAACGGTCAACGAAACGAAGGTAAGACGAGCGGGAAAAAAAAGACGACTTGGGTGGTCTCGAGAAAACTGGAAAGAACGTTCTTCAGTGTCCAGCGCTTCTGGAGGCCGAGTTGACACAAAACAACAAGAACCTGAACTTCCTTAGTCTCAGCCATGACAACGTCGATACTACTCACTGTTGCTTTGATAGACACCACGTCCGTCGGGCGCCCATCGAAATAAATCCAAGTTTGAAGGACCCCGATTCCGAAAAGACTGCGTATGACGGCGGTTGTAATAAAGGGGCAAGGCACAAACAATATCTCGAGAATGAGGGCAACGAGCCAAATCCCATAGGTTGAATCAAGTGGGCTCGACATGTAAATGAGTGTGGATATGCGCTAGTTAGAGTTCGCACGGGGCTGAATTGACGAGAGGAAGAGCAGACGCTGAAGAATTCTGCAAGTGCCGGGTTATATGCACAACCACCAGGGAGGTCTGTAGATTGAGTTCTCCAAGGTCAAGCTGATCACGACATATAACAAAGTCCTGGAAACGGACGGACTAGAAGTCACAGCGATCGGTTGGCGATCGGGCCTGAGAGATCAGGGAGAGTATTCTAGTCAAAATTTCTCCTGACACGCGGCGGCGGCCGCTAGCGGTACGTAACTTTTTGAATCATTTGATTCGACGCTGAGAACTCGCCAGATCCAGAGATGGCTTACCTCTTGTGGATATTGTCCAGAAACATGGCGGGCGAGCGCCGCTATGACGAATTAAATGTAATAAGGGGCAATGCTCATCTCTTTAACTTTAATTAACGGAGTCCGAGTCTTTCTGGGAGTTTCAACATCTTGGTGCTGATGAACCAAAAGCGGAAGTTAAAGGCTTCGGACACACGCAATGTTATAAAGAGAGAGAGAGATGTGTTCCAGATTTTCGAGTTCTCTCGGCAGGTTTCTCTGTAATAACTCGGATGTCCGTTGCACTCCGCTCGGCGCCACGGACCACGTGCTTGGGATGTCGAAAATTCTGCGGTCGGAAGGAAACCTTGGGCTGCGACAAATGTGCGGTACATAGTGCCTGCGAAGCATCCCTGGTTACATGTAAGTTTAAACATGATCGTTCAATTTATTCCATCATTCTGCGTTAAACCGCGACCCTGCGATTGGCAAGTTCGCCCCACAAGGAAGGTTCGATTCTGACAATTTATTCCATCATTCTACGTTAAACCGCGACCCTGCGAATCGCCAGTTCGCCCCACAAGGAAGGTTCTATTCCGACATCAATGTATGTACCTCCCTCCTGATCCATCAGGAAACTTCGAAAAAAATGCGACACGCTTTTCCCACGACATTAGTCAGGCTGTTCATCGGCTGTTCATCGAGCGTGCTCGTGCAGGAGATTATGTGGAGTGAGGTGCCGCCTGGATTGAGAACTCAATGTTGTGAAGAGCAGCGAGAACAGAGCCAAATATTAAGAGTGTTCTTACAAATTCTCACGAACGAGTAGATTTTACGCAATAATTAGTGGCATGGGGAGGTGCATCATCCAACGAACTACATGGTACCCGTACAATGTGTTCCATGTTTTCCGTTAAATGCAATACACTCGCGAGACTTCCTACGCCCCAAACGTTCGCGTCACAACAACCACAGAGTGGTGCATTCCATGTGGCCCACGGCATCTCCAAGTCACGCAGTAGTGTCCAGCTCTTTCGCGATTATTTTGCCCACCATATAACATGTGCCTTCTCCGTGGCATATTTTTGGACGTCTACACAACCCTGGGTCGGTAAATGTATATTGGCCATCCAAGGCGCAGTGGGACTCTCACCTTCGGTCTACGTACGCTGTCGAAGTTGCGAATCCTAGATGCCCTCGAACCTCAAAATTGGCAGTTCGTGTGAAACGCCTAGACTCGTGACCAGTCTGCCTACGGCGTTCTTATAAGGCGAGCTTATTGCCGTAGGCAGACTGGTACTTCTCGGAGCTGTCAATTGGGCTGAGGCGGAGTTTGAAGTTAAGTCTTGGCGTGAGTGGGCCGGTCCGGTCCCGATGACCAACCGATGACGCACATCCGCGTATCATTCAATTCTTCTCTAAATTCGACTCATATTTTATGGATCTTCTGAGTTAAAAGGGGGAAATTTGAGGAGACAGATGTGTAGGGCCGGAACTCTCATCAATTACTCCTGCTTGAACGGAGAAGAAAGCTTCAAAATTGCGGTGTGTGAGAATACTTCGCAAATTTCAATACTTAGATTTCAAACTCCGCCTCAGCCCAATTGACAGCTCCGAGAAGTACCAGTCTGCCTACGGCAATAAGCTCGCCTTATAAGAACGCCGTAGGCAGACTGGTCACGAGTCTAGTGACGCGTGACCTTCGAATTGAATGAAATAGTACATGGTCGTGTCGGATGGGGATGAATTCAATCAAGAGGCTGTGGTTGTCAACTGTACTTTGAATCTGACCGCGGCGATGGATGAGGGAGAGAAGAGAGAAATCAGGAAGGGGATAACTGGATGGGGATGTAACTAAAGAGATCCAAATGAAACCTCGTCATTTCGTTAAAGAAACGGTAGATATATATAAATTAAGATGGTAGAAATTTTTTAATGATATTACAAGTCTCTTCTGGACTTTGATCCGAATCAAACAACTCTACAACTACGGCTTCGGACTCCCCGCAATGAACTCGTTGACATGCCCTTCGCCATCCTCGTGTCCCCTGTGAGACGCTGGTGTGATGGGACGGAATCGGGATAAAATGATCACTGGGCCCTTTCCAGTCCCACCCTTCCCACCTACCTCGATCCCAATCCCACCAGTGCCGCCTGTCCCGCCTACAAGGTGTAAGCAACAACTTGGATAGGAAAGAAGATATTGGAAAACGCAATAGTGCTTCCGAACGCGATCTGAATCGCTGTAAATGTTCGCAGTGATCAGGGATATCCATTCCTGAGATGTGTGGCTTAAGAAATGGCCCTGAGACTTTATTGGAATTGAAATGGTTTGCAGGATGTCAGGTCACGCGCTTCAAAATGTGGACCATTGCAAAGGCAATACCTTCTTCCGTTTCTTTCCTCAAAGTTTTCTTTGCGCATTTGGAAGGTGGGGTGACTTGGAGCTCTCTCGACTGTCACAATGGTAAACGGTGTATCGCACTTAGTGATATTCCCATAGAACGCATGCTTCATTTCATATATTTCATATTGTTTACTGCTTTATCCTCCCCGAATTCAGTCCCATTACGCCTGCTGGTCGACCGATCGATCCAAGCCGACTCCATCTCGCTATCAAAAATTCCCATTGCCCACCCCTACTTGCGTCTGTCTGAAACCCCCAAAGTACATCCATCCCATCCTCAATGGCGAATGTGCAGGCAAGCTTGCAAAGCCTGGAGATGTACTTTGTGGTGTATGTTCTCCCCATCTTGATTTGCACTCTACTTTTCTGATTCCACCAAAATCTAGTTGTGATTGACGACTTCCTCGGTGCGACTGAGGAAAATCTGGATCATAGGTAGCCGAGACAAAGATGAGTATATCCAAAAGAGATCAAAAAGGACATCAATCACGTACAAACTCCGCCATCATTTACGAGTTCCCGCCGCCCCGTTGAACCGGCTTGAACGAACAGGGCACTTGGGATAAAGGTGAATTTGAAAGGGATGCTCCACCTGCTTCGCTTCGGCGACAGGCATAGATTAATGCTGGTAATGAATAGTCTGAGGGTCAGGAAGGAATGATAGTCAAAGGTATCCGTCCGACGGCCGTGGCCGTTTTTGCATTGGCCGTACCGTAACCGTGCCGTGGAGAGCGGCCAATGCCTTTGAGGATTATAGCACACAGTTAGATCCGGGACGCATCGCCTAGAGCACTAGGATCGATTGTTGTCAACTGACCCTTCTCATTTAATAGGGACAGTCAGTCAACAATGGAAAGCAAGGCACGAAACAGCAATCCTTTCTTGAGCAGCACTGCGGGTACTCCCCAGGACATTCTGTCCACTCACTCCCGGAGGCGATGCGTGGGTTTCCGGGGCAGCGGCGGGACACGGGGACAAACGGACGGTACGCTGACAAAACTCCCTCTTTTTGAGCTCGACTTCGGTACTTTGCGCTAGGATGGCATTCAAGGGCAATGCGGCGGGTTTCCGGGGCAGTTTGGGCATTACCCAATTAGCAGTCGTGCACGACCACGTGCGTGACCATCAATTAAAGAAGGTTTCTGATCTTGCTGCCTCGTCAAACGCGCCCAGCTGCTTCCACACTAAAGAAAAATAAGCGAACA
>JARKIC010002586.1:0-56096 GCA_029378375.1 Mycena olivaceomarginata
CTCTAGTCCCCGGACGCACCAAGGGCTGACATAGAAGAGTACACGAAGTACAGGAGTGGTTGCAAACCCGATCAGGGTTTGAACCACTGGATACGATGACACTTAGGACTAGGAAACCCGAACGTCGGGTCTCCTAGGTCCGCCGACGCCGCAGAAGCCAACACAGAGGAGTCCAGGAGCATCAGCATTAATGCTCCTTAATGCTACGGTACAGGAACTGATCGCGATTGAACGCGATTGCTTTAATTTATTAGAAGCCTATATAAGCACGGTAGAATCTCCATGTACAGTAGATTCTACCTCGTCTAATCTCAGGCTTCTACCTTGGCTTGACATAGGCATTATCTCCACCCTGCCCCGCTTCCTTCACACCGTACTACGGGTTATATCCACACCCCGGGTTGTATACCTGAGTGGATATCACACCCTCTTTGACTCGTTCCGGGTTCCGCCTCGCATCCCGACCTACGCCATACAGCCTCCTAAGGAGGACGCCGTATGACTGGTCCTATTGCTCGGGGAACACACAAGCTACTAGCGTCTATCGGGTTTATCCTGGTTGGGGTTCTCGTCAGGTTATTCACTGTTCAGCCGACCCAGAGGCCGTTGCTGACACTTTGTCTCACCTTTGTTAATTCTTTGTCCACCCAAGGACCTAGGACCTTTATCGGTCTTTTGTCCACCAGTTCACGACCTGTGGAGAACATGTCCTGGAGGCACCTGGAATCCAGGTGCGTCGGGGTTTGCCCCTACAAGTACCACAGGGTCCTCAAGGTCTGGCTAGCTCGTGAAGGCCTCCTGGACATCATGGAGGAGGGGAACCTTGGGCCTGGCGACTGCAATGCCTTCAAACACTCAGATGTGGAACAAGCCTGGGTGGAGGAGGGTGACATCCGTGTTGTCCAAGCCAATTCCATAAGGCAGCCGGGCTGGTGGTGCAGCATGAAGTCGAACTGGGAGAGGTACAGGGACCATTGTGCCTGCCTCTGGTTCAAATTCTGCACCTTCTGGAAGTACTCCAAGTTCTTGTGCTCCATCCAGATCTTGACCAGATGCTGTGTGCCTTCAAGGAAGTGCCACCATTCCTCTAGGGCTCGGATAATTGTGAGCATCTCCTTGTTGTGGATCTTGTAGTTGCAGGACATCATTCAAACTCTTGGAGTAGAATGTAGCCGGGTGCCACTTCCAATTTGTGTCTGGTTGGGACAGGATGGCTCTGGTTGTGTAATCTGAGCTGTATACCTCCACCTGGTATGGGCAGGACTCATCCGGAAGGACTAGGATGGGCTCTGTGGTTACTGTGTCCTTAAGTGCTTGGAACACAGAGGCCATGGAGTCGGTTGAAGAGGGGCCAGACGACCTCGGAGAACATCTAGATGAACCTCCAGTAGAAGTTTGTGAAGCCAAGGAGCTGCTGCATATCCCTCTTGCTCTCTGGAACAGGCCAGGCAGCAACTCCAGTGATCTTGACCAGGTCCATCTCAATGTGGTTGTGCGAGATAATAACACCAAGGTACTTGATTGATGACTTCTTGAACTTGCACTTCTCCGGGCAGAGGTAGAGCCGGTGTGCCCAGAGCTGGTGGAGGACCTCCCAGATGATCTCCCAGTGCTGGACCAGGTTGGAGTGCATGATGGGGATGTCATTGAGGTACACCATGATGTCTCCAGAGAGGATGAGGTGAAGATGTCGTTCATCATTGTCTGGAAGGTGGCCAGGGAGCTGGTAAGGCTGAAGTACATGACCAGCGGCTCAAAGAGCCCCTGGTTAGTATGGAAAGCAGCCTTCCATTTGTCGCCTTCCCAAATCTGGACATTGTTGAACTCAATAAATTCGGGATTTGGAATGTGCGGGATCATGTCTGGCCGAGCACCGGCCAGACATTTTCGGAGTTGAATCTACCTATGATGCATTTGCTATAGAGTAAATCTAAAACAGCAGCACAGCGTCATCCTGGACAAGCCGACGCCAAACAGAGATACGCATCACGTCCCTTTCCTCTCTCCATCGCATTCTCCTCCTTCTTCCTCCCACTTCCTCTCCCGCCAATGGCGCCTTTCGTCACGGCCAATGGCAACAAGTGCCCAATGTGCAGCAATCAGCTTGGGGTGAAGGTCGCCAAGGGTGGCGTTCCCTGGATCATCCTTCATTTGGGTAGGCCTTTCTGCTCATTCTCTGCCTGCCTAGTGCAAAATTCATTATATTCAGTGCACAAGCCCATTCCATCTGCTGGACATTTTTTTTCATCGATTCAACACGCCAGTGATGCTACCAGCACCACCCACTCCAGCCACATTGACACGCACGCTGGCACCACCTCCTTCCCTTGTTTCCACTTCAACATCTGCTACAACCTCAATAGCAAAAAAAACAGTGCTCTGTGATCCCATGTGGTTCGACTCGGATCGACGCCGCCTGCCCATGTGTCGTTGCCACTGCAACCAGGCCGGTCCCTGCCCATTGCAAGCCCATGAGAAGAGTGTATCCAAAGGCAGCAGCTTGCTTCTGCTTCCCATCTCCCCACTCTCCCTGACTCTGCCTCTGTGACATGTCTCCTTGGCGGCGACTTCACAACTTCCGAGGAATGGATGTCAATGTCCCTTCATCCCATGCAGGCTTTCAACCGCTGGCAAGAACGGGAGCAAGACCACGGAAACGCCGCAGCGGTAATAAGGTGTCTTGACAACCTGTACGGCGTGAAGTCTCCCACCCCGGAAACAGAGACAGTCCACGAGCAGTTTGCAAGAGAAGAACGTGAAGACACCGAGCTCGAGCTCGGGATACAGCTGTCCCTCGCCCACCCACAGTTGACATTGCAGCAAGCTGGACCTTTGCAACTCCACCTCCCCTCTCCTATCCAGCAAGCTGGTCGTCTCCGTTCTCTGTCTGCATCGCCGGAGCTGCTGGCAGCCCTCTTCCCCACTCTCAGCAGCTTTTCATCTTTGTCTCCACCTCAGCCCTTTCCAACGCCGGCCCTCAGTCGAGCACAGGCTCCCAACGTCACCGCCAAAGAAGCTGCTACTCCTCCAGTCCCTCGAAAACGCAGACCGGCCGCGAGCATGCAGAAGTCGACCGCACCTTTGCGGATCACCACCCAGCTCAACAAGGACTGGATGGCAGCTAAAGGCGGGCCTATACCACAGGCGACTGCAACCCACGCCACCTTCCACACTGCACGCACGGTTTGACGTCATCCTTTTGCTGATCTCCGCCAGACGAATCGGTTTACAGTGGTATTTGTGGATGAGGTATGTCATGTAAATCACCTAATCCCGTCGCACTAACATATATAGGTTCAGGCACCAAAACTCCAGACTGCAATCTGCATTGATACATGCCCACAGTGGCCTGACTACGTTTTTGACAATCCCACCCTTGCACGCCTAGGAATTGACACCGCGGCCATGGAGCTGTACTCAACAGTCCAGGGGGCCTTCATCAGCATCACCAAGGAGTACTTTCACTCCGTCGCCACCAACTCGGTCACCCTCCTGCGCCAACCTGGTGTTCAAAGGTCAGACCTCGACCACATCATCTCCACCTTCTTCCCAAGCACGAAATCCCTCCACCTCCGTTACAATGTCAGTGGCAAGAGGGCTGCGGTGCGCGCCGCCTACAAGGAGCAAGATGCAACACCCATCGTTGTGGTAGATGACAATTCGGACTCGGAGGTCGAGGTCACTTCGGGAAAGCGTCTCATAAAGCGGGAACCAGGGGTGTCTCCCCCTTGGCGGCGGCCCTGTCTGTCAATTAACACAACTCTGTCTCGATCATCAGCACCTGGATCTTCCACAACACCGACACCGTCATTGTCGAGCACGCACCCTACGTCGTTGATGTAGGGACTGTACCCATAATGCATTATGGTGAGCTGTGGCCCAATGCCATATTGCATTATGGATGGGCCATGGCCCATGGGCCAGTTATAGCTGTAATGCAATGTGGCCATTGGTACTGGGATCCTTATCAATTGAGCGAAATATATATTTTTATACCCCCAATAGTGATGAGATCACACCCCTTTTGGTCATTCCCAAACTGTTTTTTTTTTTTTTGATGCAACTGATGGCCCCATACATCAGCTCCTTTTTCGGTTCGATATTTTTATTTTGATGACAACAATATTGATCCTTTCCTCTTTGTATCAATATACCCGGTTGGTAGCATGCAGTGTCTGTGGCTGTCCTTATGCCTCAATCCGTCCCGCTCCGCTTGGCCCCTTATTGTCCTGCGCCCTCGGATTGTTTGGTCTTCCCTCCGAGCCCATCACACTTCCCTTGGCGTTCCTCTACAGCGCTCTCGTTGCCCCGCACTCTCATTGTTTGCCTTCACCTTCCCATTGAATATCTGCCCTCCTACCATTTGGCCTGCACATATATAAATCTCTTTGCTTTATCTTTACCTCTTATTCTTTTCTGGTTCTTTTTCAGTTTATTTACGTCCTTTTATTGCCTTCACAGTGAATTAGCTTTGTCCCTGGACCATAGGGCATCAAGCCGTCTGTGTATCATACACAATTATGCTTGCATACTACGCATGCAAAAGCATATTGTTTGACCTTCAGAAAACCCCATATACGTGTCCACGTATGTGTCTCAATTACTGAGATTCTGGTGGAAATCCTGATTGCCGGGAGTGCTGTTACACAAAACTCCTGCTTGGCGACCATTTAATCACTTTTACGATGATTTGGCCGGTCCCCGACGGGGATTATACTGGTCGGCTATCAAGATCCGTAATACTAAAACTTGCCGAAGCCTATCAAAACGTTGGCTTTTGGGTCGATTTTGAGGCATCCACCATGCTTAGCAGAGGTATATTAGCACCATAAGTACACAATTTAACGTTTTGAGGCAGAGAGGAAATAAACCACTGAATTTTGCC
This sequence comes from Mycena olivaceomarginata, assembly GCA_029378375.1. Lineage (NCBI taxonomy): Eukaryota > Fungi > Basidiomycota > Agaricomycetes > Agaricales > Mycenaceae > Mycena > Mycena olivaceomarginata. The sequence goes on from JARKIC010002586.1 coordinate 4,886, forward strand.
TCCAGCACAAGGTCTCGCGTATACACGTTACGCGTATACGTACGTATACATACACCTGTGGAGTAAGTCTAGCCGACGGCGGAACGTAGTGAATACGCAATGCTCATGGCCGCTACATTGCACAAACCTATCCTGTCAAATTCGAACCCCTGCAGGTACCGAGAAAAAATCCGCCCTGTTCAATGTCTGGTGTACAGATTCTTTAAGTGAAAAAAAACTACAGTATGTGGTCGCAACACGCCCATGCCTGTTCTACTCCTGCCCAACAACTGCGAAATGATCTGCTCCCCCGCAAAGGAAAACTCAGTCTAATATCTCATCGTCCCCTTCATCCTCGTAGTCAGGGGGGCCTTCCTCCTCAGGATCCAGCGGGGCTTCATCCTCATCCTCCAGCGGTACCACCACCTCCTCTCCTGGCGCAGTTTCTCTCGTGAGATATGCGCGGCCTTTCTCCCTCATCCTTGCCCACTTTGCCGTAAGTTCCTCGCATGTTGTAATCTCGCGGCGCTGCTGTTCCCGGGCATACGCAGTCAGGCCTTCCAACAGCTCGTCCTCAACTCTGCCGGTGCGCGCCTCTGCCCTTGTGACCCACTCATGGGCTGACCAGTACCCATACTCAATTGTCTGGCGCATTTCCTCCTCAACAAGCACCACATCCTCATGCCAGCGGCGCATGCGCGCATACGCTTTACACCATTCGACACGTAATGCTGAAATAATCAGTGTAAGCAAAAATGACTTTCTTTGCTGGTACGTACCTTCCACCAGTTCCGCTTCAGTCGGCTCTGCGGACTGGGCAGTGTACCAGATCCAGGACAGTGTCCGGCAGCCTTCACCCAATGCCACCACGCCGAATGTTGCCACACCGCCTTCCTCTGTGATTCCCTCGAAATCATGCACGGTCTTCCGCTGCTCCGCCTCCTCCATCGTAAGGGCGCGCTCATTGAGCGCACGCACATCCCATCCTCCAACACCTTGAGCTCTTTTTCCCAGGACCCGTGCCCTCGTAACCGCATCAAAGCATTCCGTGCGTACCTGTAACGCAATTTTGCCTTGTGAATTTTCAGGTTGATTTGGCGGAGAACGCCCTGGCCCCTCGTCAGCATTCGCTGACCTGTACAATGACGCAGGCGGAACCCGGTTCGTCATTGTGCGTGTTCGCAAACCCTGCCGCAGTGCCTCGAGCGCCTCACGCGCCTCGTCAACCCGCAGTTCCGCTTCCACCTCAGGCAAACCGATCACACATGCCCTCTCGCGCTTATCCATATCCGAGATCTCCGATGGCATGAACAGTCGGACCATCTCTGCATCGTGTTCGGTTTCTGAGTCCCATGTTGCACGCTGCGTTGGAGTTAAAAACGAGCGCAGCTGTGGCATGTACGTGCGCTGCAGCTTGCGGAAAGCCCTATGCGCTTCAGCAGTGCTGTCCGCCTTTTGAGAAAGTTGACAGTCTGGGCATCTGTTGGATTGGCGACGGACTTGACATCAATTGTCAGATATCGCCTGCGCTTCAGATCAATTATTTGTCATTCCACAGGAATTGAACTTACTGAGACTCCTCAATCTCCAAGCCCATTAAGATGAAAGTGCTCGGTGTGTCTTCCCGCTCAACCTCGACCCCCCTCCCCACTCCGCAGCAACTCTTCCTTTTCCAGCTTCAGTCGAATGTCACGCAGGCTTATAACTATACATCAACCGTCAGACTCTTGCTATTCACACGCCACCGGACTGACGCACCTTTCTCCTTCAGCTCAAATGGTGATTCTGTTCCATCCTTATGCTGGCGCGACTCCCAGTCGTGCACCCATTTTTTCCAGCTCTCCACCAGCTCGGGTGCCGTCTCCTGCAGTGCTGCATCAAATGCCTCAAAGGCGTCACGGTGTATCTGTCCATCCTTCACGTTCTCGGCCATCCGCTTCGAGAGAAGGCGACGCCAAGACACGAGCCAACGCCAGTTGTGGAAACCGAAAATGTCTTCGAGTGTCCCAAACCATGTCCCAAGGCCCATCATTTTCGTAAACGCTGCTGCTCCATTAGTGAACTCCCAGTTCTGTTCGATTGTCTCGCCATGGGTTCTGCCGGCTCCCCACATGTAGTGAAAAGAGTATGCGGAATGACATGCTGGCCGATGTGGGGGGAGGTGAAAGTTGGGAACTTTGAACCACACCCGGGAGTGGTCAAGGTGTAGGTGCATCCCTTCTGGTAACAACTCCATCCGAGTCCAAAAGTTTTTGCCGTACTGGCAGGCGATGTCGTATGATAAGATAAGGAAGTAGATGATCGTGTTGAGAATGGACGAGAAGAAAATAAAATCCATATTGCCATACCTGCCAGGATTGTCAGATTCGAGACTAATATAATAATGCCAAAATATTTGGCGCACCATTCTCCCAGCTGCAAAGGACCGATGCCGTTAGGCCTCCACATGTTGTGCCGTGCACACGTCACCCCACCCACGCCTGTCGTACGGAGGCCCTTGACGCGTTTTTTGTTTGCCAGAAAAAGTGCCTGAAACCCCGAGCAACTGGAAATCTCATCCTCCGTAACTTGTGTTCCCAGGAATTCAGTGTATTTCTTATTGTTGACGAAATAGCCGTAGCCGTCACCGAGGATGGGATCTTTGGAGGCAGACGACACATTACGATTGTTGAGGTGAAAATTACAGTCTTGCGATGTAAACTGAAAGTACTTATATCTACTGGCCGTCAGCAACAATACTCTTGTAAAGCGTAGCTGAGATAAGCGCACCGCAAATCCTCGGGCATCTCATCCCAATTAATTTTGTCCCACCCATCCGGAAGATTTCTCCCAGGCTGAGGGCATGCGCGGCATTGCAATGCAAGCTCGCCTTGAGCCGTCCCGTTGACTCCCGATGGATCGTGCCCTCGCCCCGCACGCTTCATCCTCAATGTCGTCCTGTATTGCAGCACGATATGACGAAAAGCGTGGCGCCGATCCTTTTTAAGCAAAATAAAATAAAAGTCAGTGTGTGTATTAAAGAGTCGTATTCAAACATACGGGGACAGGTGAGAGACCATCATTATTGGTCAAAAATTCCAGCGACCGCAAAAAGTCGTGGGCAGAGACCTTTCCCAAACAATTCAATAATTGAAAAAGGCGCACAACTGCAAACGTGGCGCATGTCTGGGGGTCGCACGCGGTCGCAGGCCACCAGCGGACTCTCATCAACTGCTGGCGCTTCTCCAGTCTGCCATCACACTGGCAGAAATTGACGTCCACGTTATGCAACCCCGTAACATCGATGACCGCAAATGTCTTGATGGCCTTGAGCGGATTGGGGCAGCCGTACCCAACCGGGTGACCCAACTGAATCACTAACCCCAGGGTTTTTAGCGCGCGTCGCTCGAAAAAGTCCTCATTCCATTCCTAATTTTCCACCATGAGCCCCGCGAGATATTCCAGAACTGTTGAACTCACCTGAATCCAGTGCGTCGGCAGAGCTGCATGCTGTGCCACAATACAGGTTTGGCAATACAAAGACGGGCCGAAGCACGTCTGATGCTCGCATCTGAATGTAGGATTCGGTCTCCGGTAGCCTCTATAAGCTGAATGGATGGCAGCGTAGCCTCGACCCTCGAGTCGCAGCATTTCATCAAGGTATTCGTCCCGGTGCTGGGCCCACGTTAACATAGGGTAGTCCTTACATGACCAAAAAAAATAGATAAGAAAACATTAGAAGATATTACTAGCTTGGCCTCAAAACACACACCGAGTTCTCATATACCTTCCTCTTGGAAGTGAAGACGATACCATCTGATTCCAGCTCTTGAATCTCTCCAAGAAGGGACGTGTCACCCAAATCATAGCTGAAATCACAGCTCTCGACCGCGGCATTGGTGACAAAATCTTCTTGCACGTAGTCAGGGACATAGGGCTCAGTCTCAAGGACATGGGGGCGGGCGATAGCGCTGCGGCCGTTTGCAGAAACCGAGACGACCTGGGCGATGTGTGGTTGGTGGATATGCATGGCAGGAGCCGGACGATTGCCTCCGCGGAAGCCTCTGATTTTGCCGCTCATAGCGCTGAAGAAAAGATGGATCCACGAAAAAGGAAGGCTATTGGACCTAGTTTCAGGAATGAACAGAAAACGGGCATAAATACTTTACATCCTTGCTGCATCCACATGTGGCACTCGCTCCATCCTTGCTGTATCCATGTGTCTCGGGTCCCGCTCCGAAAATCCGTCCTTAGTTGGGAAAATCTTCGTCCGAAACATATCCGATAAACCCGAAAAGCCCCCCCCCCGGGGGGGTAGCGCGTTAGGTCACGCAACACCTGACTGTGACAAGCCTGAGATGCGACCAAAGAACACGCAACTACTAGGACCATGGGCAAGAAAGTCTTTTTTAAGATTTTTACGTTGCCGTGATGACAATGTGTGGATCAGATTATGAGCAGAGGAACAAATGGCATGTAAAAAGACAGAACATACAAAAAGATAGAATAGCAAGCGGGTCTTGCGAGTACATTCAGATACAAGAGAGGACATGTAAAGGATATAATGGACCGGAAAATATATTAGGTGTGCCCGCAGAGACTAGAATTAAAATGGTCAGGCAATGCACAGGATGAGAATAGGCACATACCTAACTGAGTGTGCGGCTGCACCTCAAACAATGTCGAAGATTTGCTTGTTGCCGCACTGCATCATGTTCAAGGCGGTGCCTGAGGTGTGTTGTTGATCACGTAGAACACTTGCGTATAGAGTGTTGTCCTGAACAACTTTGCACGGCACAGGGGGTATTTTTTCAGTACAGGCTATAAACTCATCAGAAGGATGTCCATTATCAGAAGGATGTCCACTGAACCACGAGTGACGGTTGAGGGCAGAAGTGTGAAAGGAAGAAGGCAGAGGCAAGGGATTCTTGTACTGCCGTAAGTCTGTGGGCGTGTCGGCCCCGTTCCAGAATGTCGGCCCGCCTGTTCCCATACCCGCAGAAAAAAAATCCTCCTCACACCTCTGGCTGGAAAAGAGACCCCAGGTATTTTTTCCAGATTAAAGGATGGCAATATCTAACTATCTGTGCAAAAAATGAGGTCTCCAGCACACTCAACAGCGGTGAAAGAGCCGAAGAAGCGGTGAGTCCCCTTTGCACCTACTTGTTTGACCGTTTGGAACAAGATTCCAAGCTTCCAAGGAGAGGGGTCGCACTCTGATGTAGGCGGTTAGTCAATGGTGACATATATGTACCGTCTACAAAAACATTTGACATGCCTGGACAAAATACTGAGAGCAGAAGCCAGCTCCAATGGTGGAAAGTTTTGGGTTTGGGCGAAAACATTGAGTTTCGAAAAATTGGCCCCGATTTCTGTAATTACGATGCATTACATACCAATGAGTGAGAGGATTTTTATCGTCGAATAACATTCTGCATACATTCAACGAGTGGATAGCAGTGTCGTTGCCGAGATGGAAATGAATATAAAATATGTTTTCGGATCTCTTTAACTAATTTATTTCTGTCTCTCAGACACAGGGAGGACGTGATATAATCAAATACCTTGCACCAGGGAGTCTAGACGTCAGCATAAGAGTTGAATATGGGCTGTTTAGCACCCCACCTCATTTGTGGGCTTTTGCTCGTAACCCATCACCAAGAGAGGTTGTAATAGCGACGAAATTGTCCATTGGAGTTTAAATTCAGCTAGGGTTACATTGCCGGAGGGTCCGAGGCTTTCAGGGTGGCTGCAAAATGTAGAATCGAGCAACGCGACTTGAGAGTGATTAAGCCCAAAGAGGTAACTGTCACTGTATAACACGCTCGTCACACGCTCATCTTGAAGCCGGCTATCGCAGTCCCTATCCCATCCCGTTGTACTGGAGCTCGAACCTGGTAGGCTCTTTCCTCCATTTCAGCTTCTTCTTCACCCTGAATAGGTGCGGGTTCTTCTGAGGTCGACTGGACCGGCGGAACATTGCGATATGGTAATTCAACAGTATTCGCGATTGCTCCATTCCGATTTAACCCAGACTTTCTCTCTAAATCCCGCTCCTTTTCTGTGATCTCAGCTGTTCTGGCCCTCCAATCCCTTCTAGCGTTTGCTAAACTAGCTTCATTACGGTCCTCAGGAGGCTTAGCTGGTCTCGTAAATCGAGCCTTTGCCTCAATCCTAGGACCATTCAGAAATTTGGATTGGGCGAGGGTACCGGTTTTTTAACCCGGTCCTAGTCGTTGCAAACTGGTCCTGCGTAACAGGTAACTCTCCCGAACTCATACTTTTCATCATCCAAGTCTGAAAGGCTTATCCGAAATCAAAGTTTGACAGCATAACCACAGTTGGTTGAGTTTGAGCCATATAGGTGGGTTGAACCACCTGTGGGACAGAAGTCTGAATATTTACTTGCCTAGCCTTTGCAAGCTGGACTTTCAATGTTCTAATCTCGTCCATAGCCGTCTCATGGAAATCCATAGGCCTTCCCGCTTCTTCGTACGCTTCGAAGTCATACGGGGCACCAACCCAGTTCTGGCTGATCGCCTTGTTTTTCCAATAATTGTCTACCCTCTGTCTCTGAGTCCCGTTGCCCGACGGAATATAATTGCCATCACCCAATTTGTGTTTACCATCCGCGAATGCTAACCAACCCTTGTTGATGTGTTCTATTTTGTGAGGGCATTCCCTCGAGAAATGTCCTGATTCCTCACAATAATAGCAATCATGATCCTTCGTAGGTTCTCGGTCTCTCGAATACTGAGGTCGACTCGGGCCTTGCGTGTTGTACGCGTAATTTGAACGGTTATTGTTCATGTGCGGAGGCGGGTCTTTCGCGAATTGTGCCAATGTTTTGAGAACTTCACTATGAGATTTAAGAACCTCATTGTGACGCTGCTCACTCGCTTTCTGGCTCAAGACGTATTGATCCCTCAACTGCGCGATAGCGCCGTTCATTTCCTCCAGCCGTTCCTCATAAGGTTCGACTTTTGTGGTTGGAAAACTGAGAGGCCTAACAGATATCTCGTCTTTTGTACCAACTGAGAGAGAAGCCGATCTACTTTGACTCCTAGCCAAAGTTTCTGCTAATTTCACAAGATCCGCAACATCTATTGGATCTTCAACTCGAGACTCTCCCGTGTTTGCTGCATTCGCTGGATTAATCGCAGGTACGAGTAAAGCAGGAATTTGAGCACGTAGAAGAGCAGAACTCTCTATGGACATTTTTAATGTTGTCGCAAAGGTATGTTCCAACGTCTCGTAGTAGAAATCGCAAGCGATCTGGTTCGTAATTAGAACAGGAGCGGTCAAGAGTTTCTTTACTTCCGTAAGGAATTCTATCCCAAAGCGTCTAAGACAACCTTCTTCTTTTACAGTGATCCCCCGGTTCCTCTTACAGAGTTTCTGCAGAAGATCTATGGTACCCGCTCTCTCTGATTTAATCTCAGGATAGCTAAGATAGATTTCTTTGAGGAATCCCTCATAGGTCCCATTTTTGTAGGTAGGAAGTGCTCTCCAAGTTGCCTTCCGTTTTGTAGGAAGATAACTCGTAAAATGCAACTTCCTTTCAGCATCATCTGTAACGCCGGCGTGTTCCATTATCTGGTTCACATGATCAATAAATGTCATGAGGTCTTCATGATCATCCGTAGTGAACTTAGGAGCATTATTATCCCAAGCGTATGGAATTTTAAAGCTCGCGACTCTGGCTCCACCAACTGGTGCTGGGTTCGCTCCATCTGCCATTTCTAATAGAGATGACTCTGAGCGTAGGGTTTGGGACGAGTTTTGGGAAGCTTGAGGTTCAATAAGACCCTCTAGTTCGACCCTTGGATCCGAACTTGATTGAATTGGTTCGGATTGAGTATCCGCGGATGCTAACTGTAGCTGTTTATATGCCGCTGCTCGAGATAAAGTTCGGTCTTTCGACTTTACTCTTGCTAGAGCTGCTGCACTGGGAGTCCTTTTTCTACTAGGTAGAGGCGGAAGGACAACTGGTGTGTTGTACCTTTCGGATCGACGAGGTAAAGGTTTAGGAAAACCAGGTGTTTCAGGTTCAAGTTCGCCTTCTGATGATAACTCGTTTGTTTCTGCCGTAGCAGAAATCTTAGGACGAAGGGGTACTTCGTCCGAAGAGGATGAACTGACAGTTTACGTCCTTCTCAAGTCGTGAGACTCAAGGAATGGGTTCTCGATAGTTCTGAAGACTTTGAAAGTCTAGAAATGCGGGATCCAACAATTTTCCAAGTCTTTATAGACCAATTGACAAAGTTTTACTTTGAGAAGTAAAGTCAAATGAACCCCTCGCGGTGGGCTCCAGATGAAACGCTGACTAGGGGGCTGGCGGTGAAATAACCACAACACAAACCTTGTAAATGAATACGCGGTTCGATAATGCAACTACAACAACTCAAAACACTATAGTCCTCGTGCAAGTTCGGGGTTCCAATCCAGTATAGATTGTGGCAATTTGAACTTTAGTTCTCTTTGAGAAGCAAGACTTTACAGGTCTACAAGTCGTATAGATAAAACTTGCTCGAATCTGTTCTAGGCGCAATCGTGATAGACAGACGAGATTTTATGTTCAATGGTTTGTATGATGTGGGTCTAGGTTTGGAGATAATACTCCGATGCATAAAGCAAGTGATTCTTATGAATTCCGATTCCAAATAGTATCCGCGATTGCTAATCCTTGCGAGATTACAACCAATTGTCAAGTCTGATCTGTTTCCTTATATTCCACGTGTCCGTTCCGTTTATCCAATATGTCCACGCGTCGTTTATAAAGATCCAAATCCAACACAGATAATATTCAAAAAGGGAAAACAAACGAAACTTGGTATAGCTTCTGGGTGTCTCCGAATGAATGACTACTCTACCGGTTAAGCGTGAAGTCTAGTAACTTCGCGTCCAACAGGTGGGGTGAGATTCACTGGTGTTCCTCCCATAACCATCCACTTAAATACGTTACAGGATTCTAAATATAAACGAGACTGATACAAACGAGCAATAGGGTTCAGGGTATATGACTTGTGGTATGGCAGCTAGCCGATGAACTCCTGTCAGATATCAAGCGATTAGTAAAATTGAGAGAGATTTATAAGAAACATCAACGAGCCGAGCTTAGCGATGAGTCAAGATCTACATCGCTTAGAACGATCGATGATGGAATATTGTTGATATGTCAACTTTTAGCCGACCTCCTCGTCAGCACTCCGCTACCCTCCTTGGTAACCGCTCGCTCAAATGGTTCCGCCTTGAACCGCTTAAGTGATTTGTCTGAAAATCGTGATAGCCGCCGCTTCCCAGTACCCGAGTATGGTTTCTTAGTCATTTGTTATATTGACCAAGTCCAGCCCTCTCTTGGCAGTTCTGGAGACGTCAGATGATGCTCAACAATGATCCCTCTGGTTCAGAAGGATGTTCCCTCGTAATACGCCCTTAGTCAGGGATGTGCAGTAGCCCCAATCCGTTTCCAGGATGGTAAGGCACTTTCCGCAATTGCTCCATTAGCGACTTCCCACTTCAACCCTTTACCAGGATTGTTGTCCAGCGTCCTTCTAATGGTTCGAGACACATTATATCCCTTTTAGCTAACTGCTCAGGCCAGCATTAGCCCTTTGTGAGATGACGTCGTAATGTAATGAAGTACATTATAGTATGTTGCAACTCGAGCAGAATTGAATAAATGCCCGGGTGCCCCAATACCAGGTCTGTCACCGCTTTCGCTCATATGTGTCATATGTCTCAGACAGTCCACCAATTGTTCGATCCTGGACATTTGATCCCGGACTTTCCATTTCCCAAATGATCTCGTTGAACTCCCATCGGAAATTGAGTTTTGTGAAGACTGGGCCCTCTTCAAACAGTTAATGAGGTCGCTGATTAAAGGGAGTGGGTACCAGTTTTTCACAGTCATCGTGTTAAGCGCTCGGTAGTCCTGGACGAACCAGAGTGCTCTGTCCTTCTTCTTGATGAAGAAGACTGGAGGTGCCATTGGAGATTTGGATAGATGGATCCAGCCAGAGCTCAACCCCTCCATGATGAAAGCATTGAGCTCCCTCTGCTCCAGCAGAGAGATCAGGTACACCTTAAAGTGGGCTGGCTTTTAGTCTGGGACAAGTTCGATGGTGTGGTCCCAAGTTCGGTGCTCCAGCAAGGAGTCAAATGACTCCTTGTCAAAGACATCAGAGAAGTCTGCAACCCACAGCAGAACCAAGGTTATAGGTGGGGCAGAGTTCTAGGCGAAGGCCTCTGCAAGATGTTGCGAGATGGTAATTCCAGCGTGGATTTCCTTGGCTGGAGTGTACACGATGTAGAGGATCCAGTTGCCTTCATCAAGCTCATCATTGTTGTTGTTGTCCAGCTCCGGGGTTAAATCCGGAAAGTCATCATCAACCTCCGGGTCGTATCTGTCATCTCCGTGCCACTCTGTGTTGATGGCACAGATGGACAGAACCAGACCTTGGTGAAGCTGCCAGAGAATCGCTGCAGAGATCCTTGCACTCTGGTGGATGGCCCAGAGTTTGTTGCAACAGGTGCTGCAGCTGGTCAGACAGCGTGTCATCCAGACTTCCTCAGTCTCCCAGTCAATCTCCGGGTTGTGCTTTTGGAGCCAAGAATAGCCGAGAATAATGTGCTGCTTACCAAAATGTGGAATAGCGAGCTGTATGTGCGCAGAATGCCCCTTGTAGTTGACCACCATATCAACTACACCAGAGATGCCACCGGACTGGTTTGGAGTGCCTTCCACATTGAGAACCGCTGTGCCATATGAAATATGTTTGACAAGAACATGCGCACAAGCCCAATAAAGAGTGGCAAAGAAATTCAAGAAATAAATATTCAAGGCTCATTAGTAATCGGTTATGACTAATGATCACGGGATCACGAATGAGTCATAAGGAAAATGATTCAATCAGAGTGAGTCAGAATGAGTCAAAAGAAGCGCGCGCTTCTTGAGGGAACTAGATTCTATATAAGGAAACACCAGGAAGCTATATAAGGAGGAGCGAATCTGCAGAATGGAAGTAGTTTACCTCCCACGCTCTGTACTAGGTAGATCACTATTGACTTCCTTGCTGCTTTTATCCGAATTCTTGAGTTCTTGAGCCTATTTCAAAGTCTATCAATTGATCTGTTCCCACCACCTGACCTGACTGCAGAACAAGCCGCAGTTGCCGTTACAGAGACGTTTACGTTCGCTTCCGATTACGTAAGCCACCTGTTAGTTAATTGAATTCACACACCGTTTTCCTTTAATAAGGAGATTTGTTGAGGCATTAAGGACACTTGAGGATTTTAAGAAATAAATACATTTCTTGAGTCTTTAAGAGGAACTTAAATTCCATCGCATACCGCAATGGGCTGCAAAAGCTGACAGACTGGAAGATTCCAGGAAATTAAGTACTCTGAGTCAATGAGGTCTCTGTTTGCTCCACAGTTGACCAGACCCTTCATCAACATCTTTGTAGCAGTCTTGATGGATTGCATCTCCAATGAAATATGCAGGGAATTCCAGCCCTCAACAGAATCAATGACATATCACTGGAGTAGTTTATATTCCCATTTTGGCCAGTGAACACCAACTACTTTATTAGCTCAACTTAAGTTCAGACCGAATGTATCCCCCGTCACACTCATGAGTTCCGCGGAACTTAAGTTCATTTACTGTACTGTATGCCTGCTACGCTACATGTATCCTACATAGAATTCAGAACTTAAGTGCTTGCATCTGGTCTAAAGTTCGAGCAGAACTTAAGTTTCGATAAAACTTAAGATGGTATAGGAACATATAAAAAAAACATAATCAAGTACCTAAGTCACTGCCAACAAGCACTTAAGTCCCACAGAACTCAAGTTCGGCACCGAACTGAAGAAATCCCCCGCAAGTCAAGTCCGGTCCAGTCTTAAGTCCTATAGCGGACTTCAGTTTGCGCTGAACTTCAGTTCGTGTATTTTTTGCGCACAACTTCAGTTCTTTCTGCTGATAGACCGAACTTCAGTTCTACATATCAAGTGCTTAACATCAATTTCGTCGGCGCACATCACGACTGGGTTACAGCAAGGAGCTTCGATGAGTTAGTGGCGAAGGTGGACAGTTGGTGCAACAGGGTCTTCTTGTGGATGGATGGAATGGTACGTGGTACGGAGTAAAAGATGAATCATTGCTGATGATGGATTAGGGCATATATCGGGCATACAAGGACTTTTAGTGACATAGCGCCAGACTCAAGTTCTGGTGAGCCACACTTAAGTTTCGTTGTAGAACTTGAGTTGTAGTGTGACTTGAGACCGGGAATAGGAACTTGAGTTGCGGATGAGACTTTGGCACTTAAGTTCTGGAGCGCTATAGAACCATGGGTACAGGGGCGGGGGAGCCTCGGACGGACTTAAGTTCGTCAGAACTGATGAGTGGAGAACTTAAGTCTTGAATTTTATGTAGGTAGGATATAGGTACAGCAGCAGGTATACAGTACAGTAACCGAACTTAAGTTCAGCGGAACTGATAAGTGTGGAGGGGGATACATTCGGTCCGAACTTAAGTTCGGCTCCTCTAGTTTCATTGAACACAGGGAGCAGGGAGGGGGGCATCTGTCTTTGTTTCCAGCATGGAGACAGGGGATTCCGGTACATGAATGGGAACCAGAATGGGGGGTATGTCTTTCGCTTCAACTGCAGAATCAGATATATTGGCAATCTCTTCATACAAACAGGAGTAGCGATTGGGGGACGTGACTGAGGGTGTGCCACTCACTCAGCCAGGCCTGGAAAACCTTCTGGATCTGCATCTCTGGTCTCTGGCTCAAGCAGAAGTGCGGTGGTGGTGGAGGGGCAAGCAAAGAGCTCTCTGAGGAGGTCATCACCGTGTTGATGAACAACCTTGTTGAGGACGTCCGCATGCTGGAGTCTGGACACTCTCGGGTGAGATGTCCAGCTGCTCCACAGAGGAAACAGGTGCAAGGTGTGGGGCGATGCATGCACATGGTTCCGGTTGATGTCCATCGGAATGGCAGCCAGAAGGGCGGGTGCAGGCAGAATCTTCCATGTACTGGTAGACATCGTGGGAGCCCTGGAAATATCTGTGGGTCTCCAGCTTAAGGAGGACCTGGTCCTGCTTGTTCTCCTTGATGAACCGGAGGCAGAACTTGTATTCAAACTCTGTGTAAGTGCAACGACCGGCAACGGCTCACGACAAGTGGCTGGACAGAAGGGGGATCCTTAGCATACTATCTACAACACAAGAGGAAGGAAGGTATCTACTCACCTGGGCAGAAGGGGGATCCTTAGAGAACAAGGTAAGGATCCTCCACCCAGGTGTCACATCTTTTATATGTATGTGTGAGTACCACACCTGACACAACATGTGACTAAGAGGTAAGTTCCAATGGAAGAGACAGAGACACTCAGAAACACCCAGGGAAAGGATGGCTGTCCCAATGAATGAGTAGAGCAGTTGAAAGTCGTCTGACCTGCCTGAGGGCTGGAATTGCCGGAAGTGGAAGCCGGAAGCTGGAAGTGGAAGCCGGAAACCAAACAGCAGGACTGAGAAGGGAGGGCGAGAGGGAGAGAGAGGGGAGTGAGAGCAGATGTACTATGCAGAGGCCATAGTATCTGGCACAAGCCTATACGGCAGTAGGCCACGTCTGAGGGACTGGGCACCCACAGATTCCGAGAGTACGGGCCAGGTGATCAGGGCAGAAAGGGGTCTAACATGGTGACCATGGCAGGTTGAGAAGAGGGAGGGGGGAGGATGACGAAGGGTACCGATCCAATGAGCTGAGGGTGCAAGGCTCATTGGGAGAGTCCAGAAGTCGGGTCCGGGTCTCGGATCCGGATCCGAGGTTCAGCCAAAGATGCAGACACACTGGATGGATCGGACAAACTGGATGGATTGTACATGGACATTGAGCGGATGAAGGTTGTATGGATGGAGTGGACAGTATGGATGAACTGGAACCAGGGATCGTCCAACAGGCCAGATGCTCATGGGAAAGGTCCAGACCCGAAGACACGGATGTACCGGATGGCTGGACAGATTGTGCAGAGTTGTCGAGCAGACGGAAGTCAGGAGGGAACGATGGAAACAGGGTGTCCCCTGACACTCTGCCTAGGTCAGCAACAGAAGCGGAACAGTTGTGGAGCAACATTCCACCCATCATCCAGCCATGTCCTTCACCATAAAGGACATGGTGTACCACATGAGTTTTTCCTCCACAACATGCCTGGTTGTCATGAGGGCCTCTGGAACAAGCTGGAGGTAGGTGAGGATGGAGTGGAGGAACTGTGTGGAATACTAATGCAGTCTCAAAATTGAATATGCTGAGTTGCTGTACTAGGGGAAGGATATTCAATGCAGGTGTGTACAATGCACCTCTGTCTCAATGTTGTTTGAATGACAATGTATCTCAATTCTCCAGTGAATTGATAGAGTTGTTTGTACATGTGGGGGGGGGGGGATTGATTATACTCGTGTGGTCCACAATATGAACAACAAGTCTGCTGAAGACAAACATGTAGGAATATACGGTGGTTATCCATATATAAACCTACAAGATGCCAACGGAGCACACATCCATTCCAGGGGGGTGATTGCTACTAGATGCTGAGCAACTGTGGACTGGCCGGCCTTCGGGTAGGCCGGACTGCCAGTTAAAACCCTGTGGGACCTGGTTGGAGTTCTCCCCTCCCAGGTGTAAATCCCCAGTGTCCACCAGTACATGAGAAGCTTGTTGTAGGTCTTCCCTTTGCAGGATGCATGCAAAGAACCACAGTGTGTTGACCTTCCAAGGAAAGTCCACAGCCAAACAGTTCAGCATGTTCAACCAAAGGAAGCCAACAGCCAAACATCTGACACGGGATGTAGTTGATGGATTGTCAAAACTACATGGTAACAATAGTTATGTATTTCCAGCATCCTGCCCTATATAACATTTCATCCACTCCTCTCCATGGACACAGTAGTCAAAACCAAGCTTGGTCTGTTGTGTGCTAATGACCAGTTTGGTAGATGGTGTCCAGAATCCAATCCTATTGTGACGAGGAAGCCATACACATAGGTTGGAGGGCCCAGATTGGGCCCAGCCACCATGAAAAGACCAGGATTGTTTTGCCTACAGAGGGGGATAATGTGAACTCGTAGATTTGGATGGATTTTGAACTCACAATTGTACAAAGGTACAAAGTGCCATTGTTGAGACCTGATACAGTCTGCCTCCCATCAGGCGAGAATGCAACAGAGGTGACCCAGTCAGTGTGGCCTGCAAATGGCTGACCAACAGCTTCCCCACTCTTGGCATCCCAAAGGCACACAGTCATATCAATGGAGCCTGACATGATCTGCTTGCCATCAGGTGAGAATGTAACAGAGGTGACCCAGCTAGTGTGGCCTGCAAATGGCTGACCAACAGCTTCCCCACTCTCAGCATCCCAAAGGCACACAGTGCTGTCACCAGAGCCTGATATGATCTGCTTGCCATCAGGGGAGAATGCAACAGAGGTGACCTGGTCAGTGTGGCCTGCAAATGGCTGACCAACAGCTTCCCCACTCTCAGTGTCCCAAAGGTGCACAGTGCTGTCACTGGAGCCTGACACAATCTGCTTGCCATCAGGCGAGAATGCAACAGAGGTGACCTGATTATAGCTGTTTGCATAATTCCGTGAACACGCAATTTTTTTCGCACCATCACGTGCATATGCCAAGTTCGCCGAAACTGCAGAGCTTGACTGGAGACGGTCGTAATTTTACAGGTAGTGTTTGAGGATCCTTCCTACAGTACTGCTGCCCAGTCTTGTCCCAGACCAACTCTTGTGGCCTGCATTTTTAAACCTTGAGGTCTCAGATCAACACGTGACGGCGAAAACAAAAAAAATGTGTGTTCACGGAATTATGCAAACGGCTGTAGTATGGTCTATGAAGAGCCGACCAACAGCTTCCCCACTCTTGGTGTCCCAAAGGTGCACAATGTGGTTGCTGGAGCCTGACACAATCTGCTTGCCATCAGGTGAGAATGCGACAGAGATGAGCGTGCCAGTCAGGCCTGTAAATGGCTGACCAACAGCTTCCCCTCTCTCAGCATCCCAAAGGCCCACAGTGCTGTCGCTGGAGCCTGACAGAATGTGCCTGCCATCAGGTGAGAATGCAACAGAGGTGACCTCATCAGTGTGGCCTGCAAATGGTTGACCAACAGCTTCCCCACTGTCAGCATCCCAAAAGTGCACAGTGCTGTCGTGGGAGCCTGACACGATCTGCCTGCCATCAGGTGAGAATGCAACAGAGGTGATACAGTCAGTGTGGCCTGCAAATGGCTGACCAACAGCTTCCCCACTCTCAGCATCCCAAAGGCACACAGTCATATCATTGGAGCCTGACACAATCTGCTTGCCATCAGATGAGAATGCAACAGAGGTGACCCAGTCAGTGTGGCCTGCAAATTGTTGACCAACAGTATCCCCACTCTCAGCATCCCAAAGGCGCACAGTCATATCATCGGAGCCTGACACGATCTGCTTGCCATCAGGTGAGAATGCAACAGAGGTGACCCAGTCAGTGTGGCCTCTGAATGGTCCACCAACAGCATCCCTACTCTCAGCATCCCAAAGGTGCACAGTGCTGGCAGTGCTGTCGCCGGAGCCTGCCACAATCTGCTTGCCATCAGGTGAGAATGCAACAGAGAAGACCCAGCTAGTGTGGCCTGCAAATGGCTGACCAACAGCTTCCCTACTCTCAGCATCCCAAAGGCGCACAGTGCTGTCACTGGAGCCTGACACAATCTGCTTGCCATCCGGTGAGAATGCAACAGAGAAAACCCAGTCAGTGTGGCCTGCAAATGGTTGACCAACAGCTTCCCCACTCTTGGCATCCCAAAAGCACACAGTCATATCATTAGGGTGTTTCACGACAAGTTTTTTGATCGTTTTTTCGAACATTTTTCAGAACATTTTTTCGGTCCCATCAAAAAAGGATTTGGAAAAAACGCGACCGTTTTTTGACCCCATGCATAAAAGGCCCCTACCCCTTTTATGTCACACTGGCCCTTTTTTCGAGTTCGTTTTTCGACTCTTTTTTCCCTTTTGCTCAGGGGCTTCTGACCAATCCTTTGGCTCCGGTCCTCTGACTCTGCTCTGCCCAGCTCTGTCCTCACAGACTCATCGCTGTCAGAATTGTCGCTGTCAAGCTGATCCTCGTAGCATGCATCGTCGATACCCAAGCCGGCAAAGATGGCTTCCTCCTCTGCCTGGTCAGCCTCCTGCACTCTCTCTTGTTTGCACCATTTCTGTAACTTTACTGTACACTTATAAGTGTCGTGCAGAAGCTTCTGGTGGAGGGATATGTGGGGCATGCTGGTGGCGGCGGTGGAGAGGATGGGAGATGGTGCATTCACCGTCACTATGACTCAATTGTGACTGATGACTGTTTCCCGATGAGGGGTTTCACAACGAACCTTTATTCACGTGTTTTTTCGCGTTTTTTCCGCGTTTTTTGAGTGTTTTTTTATTGAGAAAAGACATGAAAAAGGTATTGAAAAAACATCAAAAAACGGTCAAAAAACTCGTCATGAAACACCCTATTGGAGCCTGACACGATCTGCTTGCCATCAGGCGAGAATGCAACAGAGGTGACCCGGTCAGTGTAGCCTGCAAATGGATGACCAACAGCTTCCCCACTCTCAGCATCCCAAAGGCGCACAGTGCTGTCGCTGGAGCCTAACACAATCTGCTTGCCATCAGGTGAGAAAGCAACAGAACTGGCCTTACTGGGGTGGTCTAGAACTCTCATGCTGGCAGGCCATCTCACCAATTGTCCTTTCCAAACTGATGGCAAATATTGAAACTGAGGCCAAAACCTCTGAGCAATTCTTGATTGTGTTGGTGCCAAAGCCAATGCTGATAGGTAGATATGGGGAGCACTTTCCTTAATTGCCTCTGAAAAAAATGCCACAAATATTTTTCTGTCTTGAGCAAGATAAACACTTAATGAATCCTGAACCCTTTCTAATCAGTTCCAGCTTTCAAGTCACCCAGGAAATCTCCTTACCACTGGAGCCCATGAAATCAATTTTGAGAGTGTATGGTTTGAAGACCCCACTATTCCTAACAAGCTCAGGGTTTCTAGCCAAAAGAGGAATTTTTCAAGAAGGAATCTTTCTGTTGCTAGAGCATGTTTATCATCATAGTTGACAGCAGTCACATGGTCTGCCCAAAACTCGCATGCATATTGAAGGTGCTCTGGAATAGCTGCTTGAATGGACTGCTTGATGTTTGGCATGTCCACGTTTTTTAGGTAGGAAGTTGGCAAATCACAGATATTGAACTTGAGTTCAGTTTCCATGATTTGCAAAATCTTAGCGGCCATTTCTTCTTGCTGGGTAATGGTTCCACAAAGAAGGTCAGGACACCTTTTCTGAATTGCATCTGTAATATACTCCTGGAATGACAGGTGGATTATCTTTATTGTACCTCCTTCACGGGGAATGTAGATGACAGCACTTAGTGGGTGTAGCATTCCTCTGAGGTCAGTCACATCCATCCCCAATAATTTAGCCAGAGACTGTGGTGACTGAGGTTTCAGGAGGAGAATAATTACCCTCAGGATCCTTCTGACCTGGTCATAGTCATCTAGGCTGTGGGGGTCCTCTGGACCAGGAATCACTATAGCTTCATTGACAACACGGTAGTAAAGATCACGAAGGTCAGTGAGAGGAGCTCCTCTCAGAAGGTAGTTGACAGACTTCTGTGGGTGTACTCGTGGTACTGCTGAGCGAATATAACGTACAGCAGTTGCTGCAAAGACAAAAAGACCATCTGCATGGGCTGCTATCTGCTTTACATCTTGAGTGTGGGCCATCCAAGAATCTCAAACATCCCAGGTGCTGCCATTTAGTGACTTTTCGATATAGAGATGGATTTCCTGCCTGACTTGCTGGCATCAAGGTCATCAAGAATTATCTCATACCCAAGAAAGCAGCTTGTCAAACTTGAGGTACTGTGGAACATTTGGCCTCCCTGTCAAAAAGAAGCGGATATTCTTGGGGATTTTACCCATGCTATCTGAGAGCCACTGAAGGCACAGTGCACCCCTGTCCTTCCCACATTCATCCAATGTGTCAAGACAGATTATCCATGGTGTTTGGATGGGTGGCATCTGTGCAAGTAGTTCCACAACAAGTTTTTGAAACTGCAGGTGTGGGTCCATGTCAAGGATCCCAGTACAATCTTCAGTAATAAGCTTGACCAGAAGGTGGCAAAAACAATCATCATAGTCTGCCAGCTGCCGAGCAAGTGTGGTTGGAAGAGATTTTATGTGATTGTGTTCTGCAGTGTCCCAGGCAAAGAAGAATGAAGCTGCAAGAACATTTTTCTGTTCGGCCAGGATAGATGCAACACTCTTTGCTATGGTTGATTTCCCAGAGCCTGCAAAGCCACTGAGGAGGACCACACACTGGTCTGGGTCTGGAGGGTCCATCACACTGCGGGCAAGTGCCATGACCGTGGGTTCATGGCGTAGGACCGACACTTGCCATGACACTTGCCATGGCATTGCACAAATGATCAAAAGCCCTTTGTTCTATTGGCAGCATGAGAAGTTGACATTTTTCCATGTCTTGTACGAATCTGTTTCAATTCACTTTGGACCACAAAAGGCGGAGCTCTCAAGCCCTGCTTGGCAAATGCTCACTCATTTATGACAATGAACATGTGATTTAGTATATTGTTCGCTGACATTTACTCTACATACTTTGGTACACCTAGCCACATTGGCTCCCACTTAATCCTCCGTCTGCCTGGTTCCCTTTCTGTGCAAACCCTTCCTCCAGTTCAATCTCTTCTCAGTCAGAGATTACCACACACGGCCTTGCTTCGGACTCATGTGTGACACTTGCCTTTTCCCTGCCTAAAGCCGGTATGGCGCAAGTTCTCCAAACATTTGCACCCAAGATTCACCAATTCAAGTACCTGTTCCTGCAAGGTTTTCCACCCACTCCACAGGATGAAAGTGTGCACAAACAGATAATTTATCACCGCATATCTGTAGGTTTGTTCAAGAATACATCCAGCTTGGTTGAAAATGAAAGGAAACATCACCCTCGGTAATACCTTGCGAACTTCATATGTAGCTCGTTGGTCATGGTGCAAACTTAATTATTGTCAACCGTGCATACACTACTGAAGAAAATCGGCACTTGCCCTTGGCATTGGCCAAAACTTCTCACAGCAAAAAATAGAACAAAGAGATGATTCTGATTGTTTGTGCAACGCCCGGCAAGTGTCATGGCAAGTGTTGGTCCTATGCCATGAACCCACGGCCATGGCACTTGCCCGCAGTGTCAGCCGGCTGACAATGTTGTTGATTATATCAACCCTTGTGCCATCCATGCATTTCTTGGGTGTATTTGCAGCATTGTAGTGTGCTGGACTGGATTTCAGCTTTTCCAGGATGGCTGATAAACAGTCAATGAGAATTTCATTATTCAAAAGGATAAAATTTGGATACCTTTCAGCGAAATATCTCTGACTAGTTTCTCAATAGAAATGTTCCCAGAGAACTGAGTGGATGAGAACTGAGATATCACCCACAGACAAAGCTGCTGTGATTACACACCATAAATTCGTGAATATTGGCTGCAATCAACTCCCGAATTTCCGCAATTTCTTCCTTGTCTTTCTGGCTCCGGAAAAGGCGATTGATGCGTGATTTACTGCCAAGAAATTTACACTTCTCTGTCCTGGCTCTGAACTTTCTGTATGGTTTCCATTACAGCTAAAGTCGGAACCGAAGGCGCGACGGAAAATTTCCTGATTTGGACAGATTTTGGATTCTGCGACCGATTCGTGTTTATCTCACTCATTTCTGGTCGGATTACCATGTTTTATAGCGTATTCTATCAGGATAATTCCAGCGCAATTAGTGACAGAGCCAGATTTACAGAATAATATTTTGTTTCTACCACCTGACAGAGGACCCTGGTTTGAGCAGAGCCAGAATCACGAATCTTATCCTCGGAAGCTTGTTATTGCATCACAAGTGATTTCTGATCATTATATATCAAACCAGGGTTTCTCAGTCAGTTTTGAGCTAAATTGGCTGCTGAAGGTGACTTTAGCGACGCCTCGGAGTCTACTGTCCGCTAATATGGTTTTCCACACTGAAAACACGTCCCGGAAACATCTCAAGTACGGTGTGTCGCGCCCACACATGACATGCCTGTCATTGTCATATTACTCGTGCCCACAGTCATGGTCTTCTTTACCTGGTGCAAATGCCGACCAAGAGGCAACTTGCCAATTCTTGAGAAGCCCATGCTGCAGACAAAGCCCAGGCCGTTTCCATTCAGCTCTCAGATTCACCCTCCAAGCATTCCAGTGTCAACAGCTCTCATTTTCAGCTTGATTTCCCTGTCTCCTGCATTCCCATAGCATCAGCTTCGGAATCTGAGAAGATTGTCATCCCCTGCGGCACGTCGAACTCCCTCCCGGAAGCGGAACATCTCCGAGTTGTCAAAGTCCGAGACCTTGGATGCACCTGCCGACAAACCTGTGAAGATGAAGTCGGGGCCCAAGCCCAAGACAAAAGTTATCCCCCAAAAGTCTGTCGGGCTTAGCAATGACGGAAAAGAGCAAGATGCATGATGCGCAGCTGATGTGACTCCATGAAGACACACCTCAGTTACGTCGAGATGAGGGGGCAATTAAGATGTTTTTGAGAGGTTTTCTTTTGCTCCGGTAAGCCATATTATCAGACAGTAGACTCCGAGGTGTTGCTATAGTCACCTTCAGCAGCCAATTTAGTTCAAAACTGACTGAGAAACCCTGGTTTGATATGTAATGATCAGAAATCACTTGTGATGCAATAACAAGCTTCCGAGGATAAGATTCTTGATTCTTGCTCTGTCACTCTCTCCAGTAGACTATGAGGCATCGCTATAGTCACCTTCAGCAGCCAATTTGGTTCAAAACTGACTGAGAAACCCTGGTTTGATATATAATGACCAGAAATCACTTGTGATGCGATAACAAGCTTCCGAGGATAAGATCCATGATTATGGATCTGTCACCCTCTTCCAGATAGCTGACATTCCATTCTCGCAAAAATTCAGTCAGATTGGAGATGAACCTGGCATGATAGAACATGCTGAACTCAAACCAGGGTCCTCTGTCAGGTGGTAGAAACAAAATATTATTCTGTAAATCTGGCTCTGTCACTAATTGCGCTGGAATTATCCTGATAGAATGCGCTATAAAACATGGTAATCCGACCAGAAATGAGTGAGATAAACACGAATCGGTTGCAGAATCCAAAATCTGTCCAAATCAGGAAATTTTCTGTTGCGCCTTCGGTTCCGACTTTAGCTGTAAGTTGTGAAATCATGAGCTGCAAGGATTTTAAACTTGCAATGAGATTGCTTCTAGTCGGTCCTTCAAATCTCCATCTGCACCCGAGATATTGATAGCAGCCAAATTAGTCAGCGACTTCTCGAGTGCTGCCAGACCCTCCTTGTTGCTTTTCATTGTCTGAAACACAGAATTCTCATCAAGGCTGGCATCAAGACAGAGGGTCCCTACCGAAATCATCTGTGCTAGCTCATAAACACCATTGACAGCTGGCTCGACGGCGGGAATCCCTATTCCTGTAACTCCTGCCTTTGCGAGACTGAGAACCGTAACAATAGAGTCGAGGACCTGGGTGCCCCTCGCTGATGCTAAGGGCGGAGTCGCTGCCATCGACGGCGAACTGCGGTGGAGATAGATGCTGCGGATGGGGGACCGGATGGTGGTGGTGTGGAAGCAAAGAGGCACAGCCAAAATTGATCACACCAGCTGTTGTTCTCAACAAGTGTCACGAGTACCAAGATCCGGGAACCGTATCGCCGACTTCAAAATCATTGATCAATGTGAAAGGAAATGGCATTCGAAGCTGTTTCGATCAATTCGCAGATAGTACTCCGCAAGTCTATATAATTTCAGCGGATCCAGTCCCATCCTGTCCGTTCGCAACTCGGCGTCCTCATTCACTCTTTACTACCGCGCAAGTCGCGAGTGTACATATGACGATGACGTAACCCCCGCTCGCACCGTCCGCCCAAAGCGCCCAAACGGCCCGAGATCCCGCACGCCGCGGCGGCCCTCCCCCGTGGAATCGCGAGCTTTTGGTAGGTCGTACGCCTTTCGCAGCCCGTGGGTGGGAAGGTGGGGAGTGCGTGCGGGTGCGGGTGCGGGTGCGGGTGTGAATGGTGTGGGTGGCGGATGCCGCCTCAGCATCGGCGGAACCCGAGCCACGCGCCCTCGACCGCGCAACGACGGGGAGGTCGGCGTGCAGCGTGTTGTGGTCGAGGGAGAGGTCCTCGCGCGCTGTCGTTGTCCGGGGCTGATGGGGTTCCGGAGTATGGATTGGAAGAGGGGGAGGTGGGAAGATACGGGGAAGGGGGGGTGTGCGAGCGATGCTAAGGAGGCGCCGATGGCACGCCGTGACCTCGCAGGGGCGGAGGCGGAGGCGGAGAAAAGGCGGGAGGCGGATGCTGAGTGTGTACTGAGAAAGAAAGGCAAATGGGGAATCAGCATGCAATACGTGAAGATGGCACGGGAGACGCACGCTGATCGAGATATGCAGCGTGAGTTCGCGCAGGGACGGCGCAGCACCAAACACGAGGGCGGAGCGCGCGTCCCGCGCGGCGGAGTTGTCCGTGGTGTACGCGACGCCGAGCGCAAGTGTGTGCCGCCTCGTGGGCCCAGGTACAGACGCGCTGAGTGGCCCTGAAATTTATAATCCGCCAAGACGGAGGCGGGGACAGTGGGAAGCAGGCAGGAGGAGGGGCGCGGCGAGCCACGCGAGGGAGGCGCCGATGAGCGGTGACGAGCGCGCGGTAGGCGTGGCGGAGACACAGGGCGCCAGGGGCGGGTAAGACGTGGTACGGATAGTACCGAGGGTGTCGGGCGCCGATGAACGCGTCGAAGCAGCCGCGGAGGTGCAGGACGCGAGGCGGAGGCGGATTGGGTCCCGTTTGCAGCGCTGGGGATGTCGAGAGCGCTGAAATGGAAAATGGGTCAGCGCACGCGTGGCGCAGAGATAGGATCGATGAGGTAAGTACGTACGGGGATCGAGGTGCAGCGTGAGTCCTCGCAGAGATGGCGCAGTGGCGAAAATGAGCGCCGGGCGCGCGTCCGGCGCGTCGTAGTCGTCCGTGAGGCGCTTCACTTCGAGCACGAGTGCGCAGCGCTGCTAGCGCGCTTTGCGGGACGAGTAAAGCCCTGAGTGGCACCAGAACTTCAGGATCGACCAAGACGTGCAGGGGTGTGGAGGCTGAGGATGGTGGAGACGGTGGGAAGCCGGCGGAAGGAGGGACGAGGGAGGCGCCGACTATCGCGTCGTAGCCATCGCGGAGGTGCAGGGCGGAGGCTGGGAAAGCAATGCGGATCCGACGTGTGGTGGATCCAGCGGTATTGCTGTACAGAAAGTATTTAGAATGGGAAGTGGATTTCTGAAGTCGATTGGAACGCACGAAGATCGGGATGCAAAGTCAGCCGGTGCAAGGACGGCACAGAGGTCCACGAGAGCAGAGCGTGCATCCGGCCCTTCGTCATCGTCCGTGATGCATCGATCCTGCCCTGACGAGCAAGGAGCCAAGCGGCATGAGAATTTCGCGGTCACCCGAGGTGCGCAGTATGGGGAGGCGGAGGGTGGCGGGAACGGTGGAAGGTGGTAGGAGGAACGCAGCGAGCCACAGATGGGAGACGCCGATGGCCGTGTTGGAGGCATCGCGCAGGGGCGGCGCAGCAACGAGAATGAGCGGCGGGAGCGCTTCCGGCACGTCGTAGTCGTCCGTGAGGTATCGGTACATCACATCGAACGCAAGCGTGCGCAGCTGGACGAGACATGCGCCTTGCGGGAGAAAAATCTTGCAGGCGCGCAGGATGCGGAGGCGGAGGACGGCGGGGACCGTGCGAGGTAAGCAGGAGGAGGAACGCGGGACGCGAGGGAGGTGCCGACAGAGCGCGAAGGCGGGGCAAGTACGCAAGTCGGATGGGTCCATATCACCGAGGATGTCGAGGGGCATCGCAAGAAGGCGCGCGTAGTAGCATGATAGACAAAGGTGCGGCCGATGCAGAGCTGGTAGTACAGCGCTGCGTGCTATTCAAGTTTCTCGATTGCACCGGGGTTTTGGCGCCAAATGTTCCACGTAGGGTTTAGCTGTACAATCGTCGCAACATTCCGACTCGAGTCGTTTCGCATTCCGTCTTCAGAGAGCGGTTGTCGTGAAGCAGAGAGAAGATGCTCGACGGTACATGCAGAGCCAAAGCGGTCGGGCCGGTGATCAGTGCCTTCGCTTCGCTCTTCCAAGTTCCACGTCCCGAATTTCAGCGCGCTCATTCTACTAGATCTGGTTGGACTGCTCGCTTCGCCGGATTATCTTCTCGACAAGAAAAAATCTGCTTCTATAATACCCGTCCATCCGGAGTATCAGGTTTTCTTGGCTGGAGGCTGGCCGGGCACTCCCATCGATACCGAAACAGAAGACGTTCAAGTGTGCCTCCCGGCCTTAACCTTTGCTAAAATCAACACAGTGCGACCAAAGCTCCTTTGAATTCATTCTACTTTCGAGTCTTTCCTAACAAAACATCGAGAACACTGCGTTCTTCCAACCAATCAACCCGCGGGGAGCCGAGTGCAGGTGCAGATGGGCCTGTGGCCATTAAGAGTAGTGATCTCACGTAGTGCCCGGCCCCAACCAAAGCGCTATCCCGTCCTGTTTTTAGGCCACGCATCAGCAAGGCTTACTATGGGTTTCCTCCAATTCTCCCGAGCCATGATCCTATCGCTTGCTGATCTTCTAGTGCTCCACGACACCTGCGACATGCTGCTAACATCGGTCTGCAAGCGAATACAGCAACGGCGGCTGTTGCGTGCGCAAAATATTTGGACGAACGGTACGAGCCGGACTCGGATCTGATGCAATATATGTGAGTCCGAATAGATTAGGGGATGATGGGCCACCTCGTGGCGAATACAGGTCTCCTTGGCCGTCTGCCCGTTCTACGTTAACTTCCAAACTGCTGCAGACATCTTTAAGGAATTTCTTTACCGGCAAAGACGGTGTTCTCGTGATATGACATCGACAACTGGCATGGAGAGAAGCTTCGGCCACCACATCGAGAAGCATTCGGGTTAATGGATTGCCCTCCGGTTGGTCATTGCACTTGACTGGCCCCAACATCCCCGGCTCGTACACCGTTAGTTACTCGTGCAGGAAACGCGTCAGTATAAGACCTTGGCTTCCTGCGCTCCTAACCAACTTCCACAGTTTCTCTTTACCGACCTTCGCGAGCACTTATTGCAATGGCCCAAACATCATCCCGATGTACGCGTCCTTCAGCCCTGTCCCCTTCCAGCTAACATCACACCCGTGTCCCAAGTCTGCGCCCCCGATGCGGATATCACCCTCTCCTCCTCCTCCGGCCGCCTCTTCCGCGTCCATCGCAAAAACCTCGAAACCCACTCATCCGCCTTCGCCTCCGCCTCCGCCGCAACCACCGCTCAGCCCGAGCCCGAGCCCGTCGCGCTCACCGAACCCTCCGACGTCCTCGAGCTAGTGCTGCAGTTCATATACCCCCAGCCGCAGCCCGACCTGCGCGCGCTGGACTTCCGCACGCTCGCGGCGCTGGCGGAGGCGGTGGAGAAGTATGAGGTGTATTCGGCGCTGACGTTGTGTCGGTCGCAGATGGAGTGCGTCGATAAATATTAATTGCTCGCTAAATCGTTTCCTCACTCACCGCGGCGAACAGGACTTGTGTTTGCACACACCCGCTAGAGGTGCTCGTATACGCGCTACGCCACGGCCACGCCAACCTCGCCAACGAGGCCGCGCAGCAGAGCATGCGCTGCGGCGTCGCCGAGGCCATGGATATCCTCTCGCCGGAGACCTTCAGAGACTGGGTCAGATTACTCTTCTCGCACCTCCTTCCCATTAGGTTACAGCGCTGACTTTCTTTGTTAGACCGTGTTCTACGAGCGCTGGCACCGCGCCACGGCCACATCCCTCGGCTACATGGCCACCTTCCCCAAACACGTCCCGCTCGTGCGGAAATGCACCGCCGACCCGAACCCCGCGTGCACCTTCCGCGCGGAGCTGGACGCAGCGGGCGGGTGGTCGCGCGCGATACGCGAGATGCACTTGTTCGTACCATCGACTGAATCGAGACGGGCGGCAAAGTAAGTACCAAGCACCCGACGGTGTTTGAGTTTTTCAGAAAAAAATCAACTACTGACTGAGGTATTCGCAGACTGGCCGCCATGGGAGGAGCACAATGTTGTTGCACGCCGGGGCAGCGGGATTGTTCGATTTTTGCGCGTAGGGCGGTGTTTTCTTTCTGATCTCGGGCTAAATTTCGCAAATGGACCTTAACAGGGAAATGTACTAGTACTGATGCTCGGGAATGGAGCCAAATTTCGATTTGGTGTTCAACCTGGGGACGAACAGAGTTGTGCTGCATCTGCTCACCGCAAAACCGCGCGTGAAGTTATCCAGCCTCCTTCTTTGTTTAAGCCAGAAGCCGTCAGAACTCGAGAGCTTCTCGGTGTGTGAATCCATGAACGGGCGCGTATCTGAAGATGATTGTGCATGAAGTCCACTGATTGGAATGGGGAGGTATCATGTATAAATTGTCTTCATTTTAGTTTCCCCAGACTTATCCACTGAGTAATGACTCCGGACC
Organism: Mycena olivaceomarginata; assembly: GCA_029378375.1. Taxonomy (NCBI): domain Eukaryota; kingdom Fungi; phylum Basidiomycota; class Agaricomycetes; order Agaricales; family Mycenaceae; genus Mycena; species Mycena olivaceomarginata. The sequence goes on from JARKIC010002586.1 coordinate 32,546, forward strand.
ATCTAATTTCTCCAGGCAAGCGCCGGCGAGTGGGTCTGGTGGCGGAGTTTTACAGCTATTTGCGGTACATAAGGCGCGGACTGTTTTTTTTTTTTGCAACATTTTACTTAGAACACTCACCATGACCTCAATTCTGGTCAGAATCCTTCGGGAGGAGGTGCGTTCGACTTGCACTGAAAATCCGCAGGGGATCGAGTACCGGCTTTTTTCATGTAATTATGTAATGAAATTTCTCCCGAAAAATCGTAGTTTCCATTAGAACAGCTGCACCACAATGAATACTGGACCAATTGACCTAAATCTTGGATATGTTATGTATCAGAACTATTACCAGGGGACTATCAGGTTTACAGATATAAATCCACTCAAATCTGCATGGTAGGCTCTACTTATGTTAGTACACAAATATGGTGTTTGGTAGAGTGAGTGCCAAATCACAATGAGTTTGGATAACACCCAAAAAAGATATACCATCCCCTGGCACTAGTTTTGATACATAACATATCCAAGAACTAAGTCAATTGGCCCAGTATTCATTGTGGTGCAGCTGTTCTAATGGAAACCACGATTTTTCGGGAGAAATTTCATTACATAATTACATCAAAAAAGCCGGTACTCGGTCCCCTGCGGATTTTCAGTGCGAGTCGAACGCACCTACTCCCGAAGGATTCTGACAAGAATTGAGGTTGTGGTGAGTGTTCTAAGCAAAATGTTGCAAAAAAAAAAAAAAACCGGTCCGCGCCTTATGTACCGCAAATAGCTGTAAGGCTTCCACTGCAGTTCAAACAAAATCTGGTTCTGATTCTTTAGCACCCAAAGCCGTTGGTGCTCGGAGACATAAAATTATAATAGAAACAGCTACTTAGTGGATCAAACGGTCCATGGAAAGTAGCAGTATATTTAGTACATAACTAATTTGAAAATCAGACAGTTGCGGATCCTGCTAGTAAAGAGCTTTCATCGAGTATCCTCTGCTTCTATACTTTCACATCTAGGAAGCTGATTGATAGGTACATTCAAAGTTGCAAGTTTTACCAAGGCCTTCTCATGCCCTTTTTCGCAAGACATGAGCCGGGAATTAACAAGGGCTAGATCTGTCGGAAAACAGCCAAATTACTTGCAACGGCTTGAATCAAATCAACTTGTGGCCTTGAGACAGCTTGCGAGCGGTTGCAGGCCACTCAGCCACGCCTCCGAGGAACTCACAAGCCGCTACAAGTTAGGCAAGACTCGCAAGGAGTCCGAAGCCATGGCAAGGCACCCATGATTTGCCAAGTCTTTAGACAACTTGGAGGAGATTTTATTTTCCCTACTTAGTACCCAGAGTTAGAAAGGGACATTTAGTCAACATTCTTTTACACACAGACACATGTCCTCATTTTCGGTTGAGTTTCACCGGGGTTATTTCCAGATTGCCGAGAAGTGTGGGGCTGGGTGGAGCGTCAACCCGGTGGCTCAAGCAAGGCACATAACTGTGTTCATGCCCTTCGAATTTTTACCTGCACACATATGCATGTACTTGAACCACCGGTAATATTAGTAAGTATTGTGACTTCCCTTAGTATTACTGACTTGCTATACTACTATGGCTACTTACTTATTTCCTTAAATCTGGTCCTTGAATTAGTACAGAAGAGAGAGTGTGTGTGTTGTGGTAGAAGTTTTGTTATTTTGTCTTTTGTCACCCGGATGCCTTGAGAGAACCTGGGAGTCACGATGTGCCTTGGAAGCAGTTACAGATTCCGTACCTATGTGTTGCAAGCCACTAAAAACCATATGAACTCGTGATGTCTTGGGACACATCCCAAGGCATTTGAAGTCGAACAGGATTTTTCCGACATCCTTGACTTGCAATGATTGCTCAAATAGTGGTTGAGCCACTGTTCAGAAAGTGACTGCCTCAGAGGTACATCCTTGTTTGTGTGCGAGATCTCCAGGACGTAGCATGCATTTGACCCGGCTGTGATGTACATCCATGTGTCAGGGGAACCCCCGCTCTGCGCACCTTTCCGGCCCTTCCAGCTATCTCTCCGGCTATTTATCCGACCTCTGCTCTGGCTATCCCTCCGGCTAATGCCCCCGACCTTCCGCCCGCCCATTCTCGTTGGCACGTGCTATGCGACCAGGCCCGTGATCATTGTAGATACCTCCGGACACGTGCTACTGGGTAGTTACTAATTTGTATATAAGGTTTCACCTAGTCTGTACTAAGTGTCAGGATCGAACCCGTCGATGAATAAACGTGATAAACACGTGATCTCATGTGCGCTTCCCACGCCCAGCCCACGGCTATTCTCAGCGCGTCCACTGACTGCAGCGTGACTACAGCCGCCAACTCATGTCCCAAGGCTTCAAATGGAAGACCAACGAAGGCCACGCACTAGCCCGACATATTCTGCACGCTAGCCCTCTCCTGTATGATCCTCACAACTACCAGATTGAAGGCATTTGCTGCAGTCTAGACAGCACAGATCTCCTCGCAATAACACCTACTGGCAGCAAAAAACAACAGGATTCTATACTATGTGTGTGCTGTAGTCCTTGCTGTGCTTGCAGATCCGACACTTTGCGAGGAACCACGGATGCGCGGAGAGATGACTGTGGGCTGGGCATGGGAAGCGCACGTGAGATCACGCGTTTATCATGTTTATTCATCGACGGGTTCGAACCCGACACTTCAATCAGACTCTATATAAACAAAAAAATTTCGACTATCTTAATTTTTGTTTTATCGAGTCTGACACTGGGAGACTAGGTTTCACCTAGCGTGGGAATCCTCATCCTTTCTTCTCTTCGGATTCCCCCGCTAGGTGCGTAGTATTCCCGCTCCTGTATTATAGTACCCATATTTATACTTCGGATTCCCCCGCTAGTTTCTGTGCCCCTTGCCGAGCTTAAGGTTGCCCTTACACCATGCTGGTAAAAGTTTCTAGTGCCACTTGATAGAGATTGGTTGCTGTGCCTTCATCATTGTTTGCAGTGAACCCGTCTCCAAGAAAGAGAAGTGCCTTGTGAACTCCCAGTTTCTCTTTGGATTTATAGGCATACCCCAAGTAAATAACTGGCCATGTGTAGCACGTGTCCGTAGGTATCTACAATGATCCCAGGCTTGATCACATACCACGTGCCAGTGTGAGCAGACAGATGTTCCAGGCACTTTGGGCAGAGCAGATGGATGGACAGATGGAGTCCCGGATGGAAAAGCGTCCGGAGCGGTGGGCAGAAAAGTGGCCGGAAGAGCAAAAGCAGCTGGAGTGGGGGTTCCCCTGACATTCCCCCTCTTGGAATACAGTGTCACGACGTATGAAGCAGATCATCTGGTTGCATCTCCAGAAGGAGAGTGAGTCGAAGGTGGCCGAAGCAATCCGGTGCAGAGCATTGGGGTAGTGGCGGTAGCAGGCTTCAATGATGTCTTTGGTGAAGACATCAGAGTGTTTTTACCCACTTGTTGTGCTCCGTGTCAGCAACGGCCTCTGGGTCGGCTAAACAACAAGTAACCCGACAAGAACCCCAACCAGGATAAACCCGATAGACACTAGTAGCTCGTGTGTTCCACGAGCAGTAGGACCAGTTGTACGGCGTCCTCCCTAGGAGGCCATATGTCGTAGGTCGGGATGCGAGGCGGAACCCAGAACGAGTTGAAGAGGGTGATATCCACTCAGGTATACAACCCGGGGCGTGGATACAACCTGTAGTATGATGTGGAGGAAGCGGGGCAGGGTGGAGACAGTGCCTATGTCAAGCCAAGGTAGAAGCCTGAGATTAGATGAGGTAGAATCTACTGTACATGGAGATTCTACCGTTGATAAGCCGTGAAACAGACCATGGGTGAAATAGCAAGGAATTTGCTGATTTCTACCTTAATCACGTAGCACGCTGCTCCAAAGGATTAGCATAAGTCCTATATGGTCAATCAGGGCTTGATCCTGCATGAAGACCTTAATCAAGTCTGCCTGGGATGCATCAACTGGAAAGTTCATACTGGTTGACATCCATGATTAAGGGTTTAATTGCCAAGATTAAGCATCACTGCTTAATCAAAGCATCGCGGGGCCCACAAACAACATGGGCAATATTAATCATCCTCTCTGATGATCTGGGGCATCGCTGTGAGGTCTTGATTAGGTGTTCGAGTACTTTGTTGTGCTTGATTTACAGAAGGAGCCTTGCACGACAGATCAGGTGATTCGGGTTTAACAGTAACCAGTTACCCCGTCTGTGGTTGAACTTCGCTTATCAACTATCCAATCATTGTTGCCATCCTGATTTGGTTACTTGAACCAGGCCAGGACGGTAACTTGCATATCTCCACAACCACTTGGCGGTTTGGGCTGATTAAGGTACTGGCTCAGAGCCAGTACCTGCATCTACCTAAAACTGAAGGTCCTGAATGGGGGACAAGAGGATAGAAGATGGGGCTGTCTACACGATCGAACAGGAAGCAGTCACACCGGACACACTCAAGCATTAAGGGGCCGACACACGAGGATCCCATATATTTACCCACACATGATTAACTATGGACACGTTACTCATATACCAGCAAGTAGACTAATCATTGTATTGTAAGTGTAATTGTACAGTATATAAGGAGGAGGTTTTGGCATGGATAGGCACTGAACTTTTTGTCACTAAGAGCAGTAGCCTTTACCAGGTATTGCTTGATAAACGACGGAGATTCGGGACTTGTCACCCAGGACTGACTTTGTTAAGAAGTTTTGTTTCGTCTGCACAAGTAACTCGATATCAATTGTTAACTCAGGATCTTGGGATTGGGAACAGTTAAGAAGCTAGAGAGAGCTTATTAGGATTGAGAACATGGCACCGCACTACAGTAGCCTTGGAAGGCTTATTATTTGGGATTTGGAGACACGGCACCTTGTTAGGATTGGGATTGTTGGCTCAAGCTTCTAAAGCTTTTAAACTCGATTTGTTGGCTTAGGCACTCGTTTGGCATTGCTCAAAGAGGTCTAATACTCTAAATCAAACCTTTCACTTCGAACTAGACCTCTTAAAACAGGCTTGTTCCTCGCAACCTCTGTTGGATTATCTGTGCTCCTTGAACCTTCTTAAAGTGTTCAAAAGAACCGTACTCGGTGGCACAGTCTAAACCATTCAAGGGGAAAGTAGTTAGGATTTGGTTAGTAGTTGTGTTTTTGCCTTAATCAAGCAACTCGCATTCTGCTCGTTGGGTCTTGATTAAACTAGTACTGCTGTTGTAGACACCGAGCAAGCATTTCACCATGCTTATATAGGCTTCTAATAAATTGAAACAATTGTGGTCAATCGCGATCAGTTCCTGTACCGCAGCATTAAGGAGTGTTAATGCTGATACTCCTGTACTCCTCTGTGTCGGTTTCCGTGGCGTCGAAGGACCTAGGAGACCCGATGTTCGGGTTTCCTAGTCCTGAATGTCATTGTATCCAGTGGTTCAAACCCCAATCGGTTTGCAACCACTCATGTACTTCATGTACACTTCTGTGTCATCCATAGTGTGTCCGGGGACTAGGATCTGTCTGTACGGGTTCCTAGTCCCTAACATCTTCTGTATCCCGTGGCGCAGACTCCCCGAGTCTGCGGCTTTAGAATCCGAGGCCAGGTTTCAACCCGTGAAAAGGTTACAAGTCCCATGCCGCTAAGACACGTCTGTATCCCGGACGTGTCGTGCAAAAAAGTAGAACCCAGACAATTCATGACAAGTAACCTGGCGAGAACCCCAGCCAGGAGAAGCCCAATAGACGCTAATAGCTCCTGTGTTCCCCAAGCAGTAAGACCAACCGTACGGTGTCCTCCCTAGGGGACTGTATATCGTAGGTCAGGATGCAAGGCAGAACCCGGAACCAGTCGAAGAGGGTGTGATATCCACTCAGGTATAAAACCTGGTGATAAGCATGGGATTTGTCCACCCATGAAATCTTTGCTTTTTCACATTGTCATGACAAGACATATTCCTAGTTATGCTCCAGAAGCATCAGTACTGAGGCTCCCAAGTAGTTGGCAGGGCTGGAACCCTTGAGTAACAGATGGGAATGGGAAGGAACACTCTGTAACCATTGGCATGTGCTTGCTCTGAAACACGTAGGAAATGTGTAGCCCACAGAACAAGTGGAATGTGAAGTCTACTCTATTCCCACTCACAGGACTGGACGGGAACAGACTGGAATCTTGTTGTAACGTGTTGGGCATCGAGCACGTACCATGTTCTGATCAGATGATCACTGGAAGGGGCTGGGAACCTCGCATCTTGATGGTTCCACGCCATCCCAGGCATTCCGGATAAGGGATGGTCACTAAGCGAAGGTCCGATCATTTGGACGTATACTTGTCGGCTCCTGGAGCAAGTACCCATACTAGGAAGTACTTCAAATGTGGTATCCCTGAAGGGCTATGGACTGGAATTCCCTGTCCCCGATGTTCCGGTAGACAGGAAGGCACTGGCATTGGAGGGAATGGACTATCAAGTTGGGATCAGCATAGGATGTTGGTTGTGATGGGCTGGGCAGTCTTACCAACCATACATGTGCACATGATTGCACCAGGATGGTGTGCTCGACATGGGCAGCCAATAGAAGGACTCAGATGCCCAATTCTATGACGGATACATGGCAGTTGGACGGATAAACAGACTATTTTACTCATATCTACTTATTCTTGGACATTTCCATGTGTTTCAGGTCTTTGTATTTAGTAGCAGGGGCATCTTGGGTGACCTCACGGAATCACCTCATGGCTAGTAGGTGGCGACACTTGCGAAACAGGTAGAAACCAGGGAATTCGAAAAAGGTGTCTCTTAGAATTCATCTTGGCTCCGGATCTTTATTCTGTGTGTTCGGAATCTTTGGAAACCAACTTGCCGTTGTGTGGAAGAGTTTGAAAGTGACTGGAAATGTTGGGATTGTGCTGAGCCTGCACTTGGTACCAAGCAGCAGCAGAATACAATGGGCTATGTATTTGCAGAGGAAGCAGTGTAAGTACTGGTAGAATGTTACATCATGTTCTTATATGATGTCAAGAAGGCCAGTTATCCGGACTTCAGGTCAGAGAACTCAGGCACATATTCTCTGATGCATTGTGAACTCCAGAACAAGGTGGCCAGCCTAAGGGCCAGTTCAAAGCTCCTGCCAAGCTCTTCCCAATGAGGCTAAGTGGCACATGGTCCCGGATAGTGCTGGGTCACTAGCATTTTCTCATATGATAGTGCATGTTACAATGTGTCAATCACATCGGAAAGACAGAAATAAGCAACAGGCAGGGTATTGGGGTTTATGGAGGGGCAGGAGCCTGTGCGAGGGTGCATGCCACTTGCCAGTGTTGTATGCTACCTCAGTTTAACAGGAAAATAGTATCAACCAAGGCGGTCTTGGAGGTCAAGATGGATTAGGAGGTAGGGGAGGAGGTAGATGTCAGGGGAACCCCTGCTCTGGCCCTTCTGGCCACTCTTCCGGCCACCTTTATGTCCGTCGCTCTGGCCCCTTTTCCGTCTGTCACTCCAGCTGCTTCTGTGCCCGACCATTTGTCTGTCCATCTGTCCAGGACTCCATTTGTCTGTCTGTCTGCTCCACCCTCAGAAGTGTACAGAACTTCTGTCTGCTCATGCTGGCACGTGCTATGTGATCAGGCCTGGGATCATTGTAGATATCTACAGACACGTGCTACTGGGTGGTTACTAGCTGTATATAAGGTTTCATCTAGCATTGCTCATCCTTTTTTCTCTTCAGATTCCCCTGCTAGGTGCATAGTATTTCCGCTCCTGTATTTAGTACCTATATATATACTTTGGATTCCCCCACCAGTTTCTGCACCCCACGCCAAGCTTAAGATTTCCCTTACAGTAGAGGCAGGCCAAGAGAGCTAGTGGAAGAGCTCAGATTCATGCCCATGAAAGGAGAGGTGGGAGGCAGTCGTGGTAGGACAAAGGAGAAGAATTAATAGCATAAACAACTGCCTACAACTGCCCAGAAGTCCCATGGTGATCTGTTGATGGCCTTGATGGCCAAGGCATCCCAAAAAGGCAACCCCGGGAGTGGGCCCTCTTTCCCATTCTGAGTTAAAAAATAATTTCTTCCCCACCATCCAGAAGGTGATCAGTGCAGCAGAGAAAGTGGTGAAGGTGGCAAGGAAAAGGCAGGAGCAGGAAATAAAGGTACAGAGAAGGTGGCAGATTCTGAGAGGCAAAAAAGGTAGAGGAGAAGCAGGCCGCAAAGGTCGCGAACATCACCGAAACCGGGAGATCTCACTGATCACCGGTGGCAATTGCAATCACACAACGTGTTGATGGTGGTGTGCAATCGCTTTGCAGACCTACCACCTACCATTGTAAATGCTACACAATGCTGGCGAAGACTTGCAAAGGTACAGAAGGTTGGTGAAGGGTTTGCAGATTTCAGCCCGAGCTTGTGTTGTGTTTGCATGCAATTTTGCTGGACTTTCTTCACGGGTCTTAGAATTTGAATATCATATGAATTGTGCAGTACTGGTGCAAGAACGAGAAAAATATATCAAAGCTCATCATACCCAAATTGTGCAGTAAGATCATCTACCCCATCCTCGCCATCATCTGGTCTGAATTCCTCCTCGTTCGTCTGAGGCTCCAAGTCCTTGTCTTCTTGCTCGCCTTCATCTTTGTTCTCCTCTTTGTCCTCCTCCTCCTCCTCCTCCTCCTCCTCCTCCTCCTCCTCCTCCTCCTCGTCTTCCTCATTCCTCTTCCTCCTTCTCCTTGTCTGAGTCCAAATCTGTCTCCTCTGGCTTGTTAGCCAGGAGATCCGAGGTGCTTCCAGCAAGGTCTTCATCGTCATCAGGAAGATTCAGCTCATCTGCATCTTCGTCCGGGACACTGACCTGATAGTGGACCGACGCCACCACCGAAGTAACTAGCTATATTCTTTATTCTATTGTGTCCCATATGTACTACGTGCTACCGAATATGATTTTATTTGCTTTTATTCTGTTTTTTCGTGAATTTAAGGCCTGATTTCGTATTCCAATAAGAGCTACAGTGGCGTTACAATAGTTTGGTCTTATATAAACCCTCAGATATATACAGACTGGCTGGTTCAGTACATACGAGTGCAATGTAAAAAATACTCTGTACATCTCACAATGGTTTACACACAACACCGTGTAGGTGAAGATTACAGGAAAATTGGTGTGGTATATACAGGGGTGAAACATCACCTGGCTTATTTGGGTTGGCCGTGGTTTTTGACAAATATGCGGGTCTGCAAGGGTATGTGCATACCATTACAATTAGTTCCCGGTTTTGGTGATGAAGGCGGCAGCAAGGGCACGAAGACGCAGACAGAGTGGGACCAGTGGTGGTCGGGGACCAGGTGCACCTGGAGCTTCTAAGGGCACCAATCCCCAATGTACAATGGAGGAGTAATCCAAGAAATGAACAGAGTTAACAGACAAAGGCCAAGGATCCACCTGGCCGTTGACATTAGACAGGTTGTGTGCAAGCCACTGGAGCCACTCAGTGGCTCCCGGACTGTGCGCAAACGAGTGGCTCCACCGCCAAAATATGATGTGAATGGCTGTGAGTGCCTCATTGGAGCCACTCACCTGCTATTTTTGCACACAGTCCAGGAGCCACTCAGTGGCTCCAGTGGCTCACACACAACCTTTGGGCTGAGTCTTTGCACACCATTGCTGGTAATAGAGAGCTTGGAGCCCAAGTGGCATGCCACTTTTTCTTTTTTTCCTATAAAGGGCATTAACAGGTGCAATAGCATCAGGGTGTGTGAATTTGAGTGCACACAAAAGTTGTAAAAAAACAGCATGCCGCTTGTTGCGCAACCTGAAAGCAGCATGCCACTTGGGCTCAAGCTCTCTACAGTGCGCGGGACGCTACCTGTAGGTGCCGATAATAAGCAGGTTTGAGCAGGAGCCACGGGGGCCACCCCGTGGCTCGACCGTGCGCAAAAATAGCAAACGAGTGGCTCCAGCGAGCCACTCGCAGTCATTCGGTCATTTTTGGCGGTGCAGCCGCTCATTTGCGCAAGGTCCGGGAGCCACTGGGTGGCTCCAGTGGCTCCTGCGCAACCTGTCTATTTTCAGCAGTGGTGTGCGAAGGCTCAGCCTAAGTGATATATGTATCTATATGTATACATGCACATATGGTTGTCCAATGGAGGAAATCGCCCACACAGCATCACGGGGCGGTGATTGAGAAGAAGGGAAATTTTTTCATTCCCAGGTGCCGGATATAACCAGGTGGTCATGCATACCCCCGTGTCTGTCGCAACATCTACCGTTTCTTTAACAAAATGACGAGGTTTTGTGTACATATGTTTGCCCTATCTGCTTATAGTGCATCCATTCTGTTTCTTCTCTTCCACTGTCACCCGCTCTCAATCGCGGTGCATTCCTGTGTCCAGCTGTGCATCCAAAATATCTCCGGCATCAGCTTCTTTTGCTCTCTCACTCCCAGCGTGCCCGAGATTTCCACCATTATCGACAGCTGTGGACTGCGAGTCTTGCCGAATCGGAACCATATGAGGGCACAGGCATGTCCCGTGGGTGCTACAGCACTCAAAATTTCTCACCACGGCGTAGGCGGGGAACAATTATTAAGCCGCGGCCACGAACTGCTGTCAATTCCCAGCGCCGGAGCGGAGCGCAGGCATATCTTGTCGGAAATAACTGCCGCGAATTTATCAGAGTTCACAATGAATTCCAACATCTAAGTTCAAAAGATATTTGCACAGACATACCTTTGGGTTAGCTCGGATGTTTTACATATCGACTAGCAACACTGTGGTGTTTTTCTCTTTTCAGCGTACAGTCAAAATTCGCTTTTGCACGACGGGTGTCTTCCGGGATGCCAGAGGTTTCGGAAACCGAATATGTCGAGGCTCCCAAAATCGTTCCGAAAACAAAAAAGATTTGCGAACAGTTTTTGGGACTCGATAACAATACAGTAAGTTTTGGATTCAGTTTTCTGGGGCACCGAAATTGTTTCTAAATGAAAGGTTTCAGGAGCCCTGACACATAACTGCAGCTGAGCTGCAGCTCAGTGGCAGCTCGACTGTAGCTCAATTTTTTTTCGTTGCAGCTGGAATGCTTTCCACAATACACATAATATGTTCCTGGAAAAAACTATATAGTACACGAGCAAGAATTGACAATTGAGTTCAGAAAGGTGTCATCAACATCTCAATTTAGCCTGCCAATACCCAGAGTATTCAGTGGTTTAGATGCAGTAGATGGGTATGTAAAAGAATCGTCCAACATCATGATCGGGAGCCTAACATGTTGGATTGAGTGATCTATCGCCCGGGCGTTGTCCTTGGGGCAGGAGTGTGCGATTCCGTATGATGGGTACTGACCTGGTGAATATTTGCACCCAGCACTGGTGTCCTCCCGCTTGCTTCTGTGAAGTTGGAGTATCCCCGAAGCAAGGCATTGAAACACGGAATGAAAATATATTCACAAGCATCGATGGCCAAGGATGGCGATTCAGTAGACGCTCTCATCCTATGGTGACTCGTCTATAGAGCTGAACCTTTTTACCTAGGTTTGGAATTACAGGCCAGTTCTCACTCGTTCATCTCCAGCGTCTCTTCCCAATGATGATCAGCTATTCAACTTTCTCAAGGTGGCGATGTATTTGTGCTTTTTTTTGTACTTGTCTTGGCACCTTCCCCGACTTGTTCGCGAGCGTCGGAGATAGCCCTCTATAAATTCAAGCGGTCTTAATCTTCCTCGCTCTCAAACCAACTAGCAATGACGGACCAACTCGACGGCATCACCTGACTTTGGGCGCATGGATCGTTGGGTGTATGATCGCTGTTGGGTGCGAAACACTCCATGGGACTTTTCCGCCAAATCCCTGATTCTCTGAAGATTGTCGGCCATAGTGGGCTTCCAGACATTCCTTTACTTCCAGATATTCCCAATGGACACCATACCATACAAGTTCTTGGTGGGTCTTCCATGGGGCATTTGATGTTCAAGATTAACCTTACCGCCTTCGTGGATCCTTCCTCAGGTTGCGTGGATTTGGTACGTACTTTCTAGCCGCATGAAGCCATATTCTAACTCAAGAGGGCCTCAGGGTGATCGATGTTGGACACACTGTATCCTCTGCACAACGATTTGGCAATATGCGGTTCAGAACTTCACCAACCCGGACATATTGCTCACGATTGTCCCGTGCGTGCTGCGCAGTTTTCGGCTTAAAACAGCAACAGATTAAGATGTACGAACAGAGCATACCCGGTGCGGTTTTCTCTTCGAACATAATCAGCCATCGTTACAAATTGAGCCGTTTTCAGATCGTTATAATATTCACGTTGGTTGCCACCCTGAACGCGAATCTGTACGTTCGGACAAGTTGGGACCACCTACCTTCGTCTGATACATAGCCATTAAGTTTCTATGCGTGGAGGATACACAAAAGTGTGTGATTGGATTGTGTTTGTTCAGGCCTCACTGAATTCGAAGCAGTGAGCAACCGCAACTGGTGGCTCACCGGACCTATTGTACGCCTGCACTTTCTCTTCTTTCTACTGGTCACAATTATTCAGTTTAATGCAGTGCGCGTTATGTCTAGCAAGAACCGGTATGTTCCTCGATCCCAGCCTGACGTCGTCATCTCCGATAATTCTGTGTCAAATCGCAGCAATAGGACTATGTGCGTGCTGAACTCTATAATATTGTATCTGCTAAGAGAAGAGCTATGCAGTTACTGCAATCACAAGGCATGTCCTACATCCTTGGCTACTTTACTGAAGCTGATTTTACGAACCCAGGATACTAATTAAAAACTGGAGCACCTTCGGCGCAAATACAGAGTTTGTTTCTTGGAACCAGGCGTCTAGACAAGTAACCAACTCAACTTTCCAGGGCTATGTTGTGGCCGGGTTGGCTGTCTCAGTTGCTACAGATATTTTCATATCTGCGGCGCGATATTATTATCTCCACCACCTTAAACAAGGGTATATGGAGTGCGTAATTCCTCGCAGATTCCTCCTGTCTGGTTCTGATTTTTCTCGTCGTTAGCACCCAAGAGATGGTAGATGCTATTGTAATCTTCACTGTCAACGACGGACTTCTTACCTGTGAGCTGCGCCCGATGTATACCAACCCAAAGCGCTCACTGTCTTATATTAATTAGGCGCCACCCTCATTGCGTCTATGATATGCGTATGCCGCCGCATCATTTACTTGCGATATCTCTCATAAGGTCCTCACTCCTAGTTCCTGGTTATGAGGAAGAATTTCATTTGGATAGCCTTCTACGTAATTGTGGCCAAACGTGAGTACATATCTTTCCTTGGTATGGTATTAACTTTTCTCATACCAGTCTTCGCAAACTCTATCCTCGCCACGTAGGTTGCAACGTTATCGTTAATCGTTGCACTGTGATCTCCATAATCTAGGCTGAACCTTCGAAACTGGTATCGCCACCGGCACAGGCCGATGGGCATCCGTTTGACCCGTCCACAAGCAAGCCGCAACACTCTCCAGGTTGGGTCTCCAAGCAAGATACAATCAAGCGCCTCGGACGGCTTGCCGTCGGTGCGTTCTTCTTCTTTTATGAACCGGTGATTCCCAATTCACGAGAGCTCAGACAATGGAAGTCTTCATCGACCAACATGTCGAGTACAATGTCCAGGGAGACAAGTACAAGGAACACAATGGCGAAACTGGTTCACAGTCGTGAACTATTTGTTCTTGCGGAGCTCCTTTATGGATTAACTTAAATAATAACTGTAGCGCAGTTCGCAGCAAAGTCCACTAACTGTCGGTATCACATGCCTATCCAATTTATTTTTCAATTTTGATTCAACTCCATGGGTAGATGACTTAAAGTGCTTGTCTGAATACTAAAGGTGAGCCAAGAGGATCCGAACAACGCCTGTGATGCGATCGAAAAGTAATGTTTCCTCATTGCTGAATGGCCCAAAAAAAAAAAAAAAACAGCCCATAACTCGGAGTCTCGTATGGCGGTCTGAGTGTGCATTATTTAATCAGCCGCAAGATAAAGTTTTGATTTCGGACTTACCACCGGAAAGATACGTGATTAGATCCCTTCCCCGCAAAGAGATAAGGATAATTGCTGGAACCGTTAGACTTGGAGGTGCGAGGCCTGAACTGTTCAGTAGCACCCTCGTTTGTGTGCACACGGCTTGGTGCTTTCTTCTTGCTGCCTGCTGAACCGGAACTGCCTGCAGCGCCCTCCTGATAGCCCTGTTGACCCCAGCGCGTCATTGGGTGCAGTAATGTGGAAGAGAGGAACACTTCCTCGAAACTCTCCACGAGCAGGCGACGACGGTAAGCAGGATTCCAGGGACAGGAGGGAGATGCAAGTGGTTCTGGTGGGGGATATAAAAATTCGGAACATCGCCTGAGTGCGGATGAAGGGGCGGCGCAGGCAGCACACCTCGCCGAGATTGTGCGATTCTACTGCTAGAGAGGGAGCTAAAACTGCAAACGAACAATATGTTACAATACGCGTGTGGAAGAGAAGGCTGTAACACACCAATACTTTGCAAGGTCTTGACGAAGCCTCTCAAAGCCTGCCTGTCTTCGGGGTTTTAATGAGAGCTTATTGCATGCCTCGACAAGTGGAGCCCGGCGCGTTATGAATGTCCTGCAGAGGAGTAAGTACCGAATGTGGGTTTGGAGTAAGCAAGGACACACAGTCGTTCCTCATAATCGTTGCGCGACTCGTTCGCGTCTCGGCCTAGGTGCATAGTTACTGGGTTGCCATGAGGTGATTTCGTCCTTGGTGAATTTACGGCGGCGAGTACGCGGCCAGCGAAGGAGTGTAGGCGAACACGATGTGGTGAAAGTGGAAGAAGCCATCATTCATTAACGGCATCTGGCTGTCGCTTCTCGCTTCTTCAAGAAGCGTCGGATCAATCACGCCCCAGTAATAGTATGGCATTCATTAGTCTCTCGCAGGACAGATGCTTCAATATTTTCTGATCTTGTTCCTCGATATATCTAGGGCTGCCGCCCGTGACTGTCGCACGGCTCAACGGCCAGCCGTCGAACGGGTGCCGTTACCGTCCGTTGGCAAATTTTCCTACCTTCCAACGGCCCCGTTGAACGACGGCCGTGACGGCCGTTGAAACGGGTCTTGCAAAGGTGCTTTGAAACTACCATTTTAGCATTTTTTCTGTGTAAAGATGTGTATATCTACCAGGCTCACCTATTGGATGCCTCTCTTGTTTTGCATATGAAGTGCTGTTGGTTAAAACAGGCAGTAGATTTCTTTGGTTGCACTGCCCGGCAAACTCCGAGGTTGATTGCCGAAGTTCAACTACAAGTTTGAGGTGGTTGTTTCCCGGCAAACGACGAAGGGATGCTGAAATGGGTGGTAACCATAAGATTAAGGGAATCCGAGCCGAAATTTGCTGGTGTAATCGATGAAATTGAGGTTAAAATAGCGAAATGAATCAACCACCCTTCGTTACGGCTGTAACGGCCGTCCCGTTGGAGCTGTGGAAACTAGAAAAACGGCCGCCAATCGACGGCCGTTGCCGTTACGGTAACGGGCGGCAGCCCTAGATATATCGAAGTATCAAGCAGTGGGGTCTGATCAGAGTAAAAGTCTTGTTACATAAGCTACACAGCCACATGGATGCTTTTCGATGTTTTGTGCCTACAGACCCATATTAAAACTAGATTTTACACCAATACTGTTCCATTTTGTTCAATTCGTACGGCACTTTGGCGTGTGACATCAAATACGAAATGATCCTTTCGTATGCGGGCTTGTGACCTGTGTGACTTATGAGAATTTTCGTATAAAACTGCCCCTCAGGCCGCCCGAAGCGAATTTTTGGTGTTAAATTGGTGAGTGTTGGAAACTGGATCCCAGAGGTGAAGCAGCGGTGTGCAACGAGTACAAAGGCAAGAAAGTGATTAGTGTTACATAGTGACTACGGGCCAATTTCCGGGGTCGAGAACTCGACTTCCAACACACCCCCTGAGTCGAGACACCCCCTGAATCTACATCGAATATTCCCCCTCTTCAATATCGTTCAATGTCATCTTCTCCAATGCTACCTGAACGGAACTCGTCGAGGTCTGTTTCTTCTTCTTCTTCTTCTTTTTTTCGGAGTTCCGGCGACTCTCAAAGCCGATGCGGTGAGGGTTGGAGATGGAGGGGTAGGGGACTGATCAGCAACAGGACTGGGAGGAGAATAAGGTATGCTCAAAGCGCCAAATATGCTTTCGCGGATCGTGGGGTCCATGGTGTCAATGTTGATCTCAAACGGGAGGTCAACAGCGGCGGCGGCAATGTGAGGGTTGGTAAAGACGGATGCAGCAACATTCGCGGCACTGGTGTCGCTGTCGCTGGAGTCGTTTTCCACAACCTGAGCACATTCGCAGTTGCGAAGAATGCGGCGCTTAAACGTCCTTGGGCATGGTCGAGACACAATACTGCGGGGAGGCCACAGCGGTAGCAGACATCCGTGCGGTTCCTGGTATTGGTCCAATCGAATTCTTTGCCAGCCGAGGAGTGCGAGGAGTACACGCGAGGGAGTAACCACAAGTGAGGGTGAGCTGCAGCAACTTTCACCCCCTTGATTCGCGTCATAGATGTCCTGATTCACACGTGCAGCGGCAATGACCAAATCATGCCGCTGAAGGTCAGCTCGCTCCCATGTGTTAATCACATGATCATGGCGGAGATATCGCGCTGAGGGGATTCGAGCTGGAGATGGGTGACGATGGTGGAGTAGGCCGATGAAAGACTGCCCAGGATTTTGTTCTGAACCATGTGAGGAGGTAGAGAGACGGCGATAGCTGTGAGACAACACTCACGGTGACGACGGCCTGGAGGAATTTATCAGCAAGCTGAGAGAGGTTGTGGGAGATGGTGTGGAATCGGGACATGAGGATCGAGCGGTAGCAGGATCTGCGGTGGTGTAGTACGACTCGAGAGTCACCCAGAGCAAATGTCCGTTAATTCCAATGCCTGCGTTGTTGATCTTGTCCTTCACCGCTTGGCTCAGTGTGAGGAATAAGATACCATGAGCTTTCAAATTGTCACTAGCCCAAGCACGCATCTGTACAGCACCGTTTGGAACCGGAACCGATGGATCGACGGTGTTCCAAAGCCCGTTGGCCAACAACAAAGACGTTGCATCTGGCTTCCAAGTCCAATAGTTCCCTGCACCTTCGAGTTCGCAATATCCGAGGGTTTAACCATGGCAAACAAGAGTTGAAAAACGGGGGAGAATGAGACAAAGAGTTATCGATGACGGCGACAACCGGGTGCTGATCGTGACAGCGTACAATTAACAAGGGAGGATAGTCTTCAAGGAGTAGTGGAGTGATAGGCCCATAACCTGTTGGAAACTGGATCCTAGAGGGTGAAGCAGCGGTGTGCAACGAGTACAAAGGCAAGAAGTGATTGGTGTTACATAATGACTACGGGCCGATTTCCGGGGGTCGAGACTCGACTTCCAACAGTGAGAACCTTTTGTATTGAGCCCTTGTGACCCTGTGGCCTACGAAATATTTCGTAGATTTTTGTGCTTGTGACCTGTGACCATACGAATTGAAAGAAATTGAACAGTACACTCATGGAAGTGCTCCAAACCTGCCTATCTGCTTAAGATTTTTGATACACTGCGGAGGGTGATAGAAACCCTCACATGACTGCGCACTCTGTTGAAGTACCGAACCTTGAACAGTGCTCTACAATGCTGAATAAATTTCAGAAGCCATGGAATGGTAAGAAAGTCCTTTTTAGTAGTTGAAACAGGCAGAAACTGCTCGTAGTGGTGCCGTGGTTAGAGGTTCAAAGGCATTGTGGCTATGCACATTATTGTAAGAAGTGCTTACCCCGATCGGGACCCGCGCTTAACAACAGACTAGGCATTCATTGCGGCGAGGAGGAAGCCCGTAGGAGTGTTGCAGGTAGTAAAAAATTGCGGGAGCACAGGTGGAAGGGACAAAGTGCAAATATGGAAATCCCCTAAGTCTGCCAGACCTCAATGCGGTACCAGAGTTTGTGACCCGGTCCGCTGCGGTCACAGAAATCTCGTTACCTGATCGGAAATTCTACCACTGGGGTCTCCACGGGACCATCGCGACTTCATGTCCAAGCTGGTGTCCTTGGTGATTGGCCTTTTGACTCCAAGATCCGCACTGGACCAGACTTAATATACTCACCAATTGGGGATGCGTGACATCTTCCAATCGTTACGTGTTCCCGAGCAGGTTAGCGCCGAGCGGAGTAATCTTTCGCGATCATCTTCGCAATCACCCATCAGAAGGAGCCACAAGTCCGAGAGGCGAGATTTTCCGATGCCTTCCAATGCCGTTGCCAGCGACGCTACTTACTCGGAACATCCGGCTGAAACGGAAAGGAATTAGGATTGTCGACTATTGTCGAGCTGTGAAGCCCGTACCAACGGCCAATTCGACACTCGCCGGAGCTGGGATCCGAGCGTTTCTAGGCTGCAAAGACGCACGAAACAGCTCGAAACATGTGTTGGTCGCTGCCAAGAATGGTCGCCCGATCGTTGCGGCTCTCAGACCGGAAAGTTTGGTATAGCAAGGTTAATGTTTAGCCGGTCTCTGAGCAATAGCGTGTGCCGCAACTCCCTTTACCGGAAGCCATTGGTCCAGTTGTTTGTTCCAATTATGTCGTATTCATTTGGCTGTATTGTGCACAAAATCGTCGGTCTCGGTATTGTGACGCAATAAGACATAGAAATTATTAGCATTTGGAAGGACTTAGGAGATGATGCGCTTGCACGGCCACACGTCAAATGTGTGATCCGTGATCGCTAGGTTGAAACCTTACCTCGATTCTCGATCTTACTCCGACGACTCGCGATCTAATCAGACTCTCGATCTAATCAGTTGTTGGTTAAGCGAGCATCTGTGCATGCATCGTAACGCAGAACAGTCTGCACTGTGCAGTGTGCACAGAGCATACGCGTCTCACAAAAGTTCGTGATAATCGTGAATTCCAGAGATGTGCAACAATGACAAGGTACAGTATTTTGTTTAGTTCAATTCTTTAGATGACCGTCACGAATCCGCAGAGAAGAATTCGAAGTGCTCGAGGTGGGTGGCGTGCTCGAGCGTGCCCTTGATCACAGCGAGATAGTCGGGGTGGGCGAGCGCCTGTCGGACAGACACAGATCAACTGGGTGCGCGTTGAGGGCGGACAACGCAACGTACCTCGCGGATCTTCTCGTGCGACAACCCCTCGACGATGATCACGGTGGTGTACTCGGCCTCCTTCAGCCCGAGTGTGCTGGCGAGGGTCTGGGGGAACTTCTCAACCTTGTACGCCTATACATGCACAGGCAGCACAGATCAGTAAAGGAGCTTCGACCCCGTTGCCGCACAAGAATACGCACCACTTCGTACTTGGTGATGTTCGACTTGATAATGGGGAGGTTCCGGACGTGGTCAATGACCTGGGGTGCGTTCTCGTTGATCTCCTCCGGGGTAAATTCGCGGCGGGCCTTGAAGATGCCGATGGCGCGGACGCGGTCGCTGTGGAGAGCCATTGTGTTGGATGGGGTGAAGTGGAAGGTGGTGGATGAGTTGGGTGGTTGAGAGGTGGTGTTGAACTGACACACCACCACCAATATTTATACCTGCACGAGCCGTTTATCAGATGGTCGATGGTCGCACAACGTAAAAGCGGGGATATCTGGCGCAATCATCACACCACACTAAAGTCCGACTCCAGATTCGAGATCATCTGATGCCGTTGCACAGGCTATTTGCAACGCAGAGATTATTTGTATTCTTGACGGGGTTAAGTTGGCTGCTGCTAGAGACATCCATTCTTGCTCTCAACGACAGCTATGGCTGTTTCTAATGGCTGAATAATCGATTTATTTGAACCGTCTGTCCTGTCCCACCTTGACTGAATCGCAGCGTTCATTAATGAATGGCAACGGTGTGATCATCAGGCGCATTTGACTGCCGGGACCCCAAAGCATCTAGATCCGGCTACATATGCAGCAATGAATATTGAGCCCTGGGTGTTTCGAGCGCTATATCACACCAGTGGTTGCTAAAATTGCATAGCAGCCTCAAACCGCCCTACGATTTATAATGCATGCAGGTGTAGAGCGACAGCGAGCCGTCGAAAAATGCAACCACTTTCCCAAAATGGAAGACTTCTGAGTGGATATATCATGGCTTATTTGAACCCAGGTAAATTACGTTGATTGCAGAGGCTACGCCCATTACTTTCAATGTAATATGAATGCGAAAGAAAGAACAGGAAAGAACTATGTATTGCCTACTTACTTGTGGTTAGGTTGGCCGTCGTTCCGGGGTCCTCGCAGGCTCGTACCAAAAGGACGAATCACCTCGCCAATCACAATTGCAACGCCTCGCGCCGGTCCGGAAGAATACGAGGCGAGTCTGGGGCGAGCACAACCTGCGCGTAGATATGTAACTTATTGTCTCATACCTTACCTCCTTTTTGCCTCGAAACGGGCTCCACGGAGCGCCGCAACCGTCGGTCCGTGTGCACTCGCTATGCCGTGGGAGCCGAAGTCAGCTACCTCCAGGGCGGGCGACCTCCACCGCCGGTGGGTAAAAGTACTTAAAGTAGCGAGAATCTGATTCAAGACAGGGTTGTTCCATACCAAGCTCGTTTATTTTATTTTCCTCCAGTTCCAGAATCATCCCCCACGACTCTTTCATTTTGTCACCTCGCCAGGGTTTCTCTTCCTACGTCACAATTACAGATACAAGATGCACCCGATTGCTTCTCGGAGTCCTCGTGTATTCCGAGTCGGCCCGTAAACCACTCTACCGAGCACTTCCGTTCTCGAACATTCTTCCAGAAACTTATCGGTAAGTATCCTCTGTCGCGCCCAAGTTCACCCTGCTTGACGCGAGCTGGTGGGGCTTCCATTGTCTCTGCGACGTCGGGGCTGCCTCAACTCCCTCCAGGATGCTGGGACTCGCAAACGGAGCGCTTGTATGCGCCCGACGCCGCTCGTATATATACACACGTGTATATGTTTTTACCCCGAGAGCCGAGCCGGCGGATGTGGTGCGTACTTCCTTGCTTCTGTTTAGTGCGTGCGCGCTTCTAGCTCCTTCCCTCCGTCCCTATCGATCCTGTCAGAGTGTGGGTCATGAGACGACACCGCGCATATTGCACGAGTGCCAGGTACAGACCTACGAATCGGGAGTCCTAATCCATCCTACAGCTCCATCTGGCTGTATGAATATTGAAAAGACTTCGTGGCGCAAGCTCCACTGTCTACTTCCCAGTGTAATCTCTCTTCATCCCACGAAGCCAGGGTCTCCTTCTGCCGTGGAACCCGGAGAGTGTGAGGTGCGAGCTGAATCTGCGCAAACACTGATGAAAACGCGGAACGCAAGGGAAAGGTCACAATTCTACTGTAGTCGATACACTTCAGGCTCTGATACAACTCGAATAACCCCAATTAGCGGGGCCCGATGGCACAAAATTTACGCACCACCTCTAGAATATTCATGGATCGTCGACTCGGAGTAGCAACTTGAATAAGCAAGCCATAAAGCACCCAAGTCTGGTCCATCCAATACAAGTGCATTAAACGCGTTGATTCACCAGATCTGGGAGATTCTCCTCAAGTTGTTGGCTGGGATTACGAAACGTTGAACAGAAGATGTCCGATCCTATTTCTTGGCAACAGTTGGGTCGATATTAGCAACGGCGTCCAGAAGATTAGACCACCAACAGTGAAAATTGTTTGGGAGGGTAAGAGACTAGGGCTGACGACTCGAAAAAATAGGAGAGACACACCACCAAGATATCCAGGGTCGGGATGGTAGCAGAATACATTTTGGCCGACTGGCTCGTTACGCTCATGCTTGGTTCGTCGACTTATGATAAAACTTGTCAGAGTCGCCAGCAGTGGGTTGTGGTACAAGAAGCGCGCTGAAATTCGGGACGTGGAACTTGGAAGAGCGAAGCAAAGGCACCGATCACCGACCCGCGAGTCGCCTTGGCTCTGTGCACCAGCATGTACCTTCTCTCTGCTCGCTCTCTGAAGACGGAATGCAGCGGAATGCGAAACGACTCGAGCCATCCTCACCGGCGTCACCCACACCCGCACCCGCACTCGCACCTCCCACCTTCCTACCCACGGGTGGGGAAAGGCATCCGACCTATGAAAAGCTCGCGGTTCCACGGGGTAGGGCCGCCGCGGCGTCTCGGGCCGTTTGGGCGCTTTGGGCGGACGGTGCGCGAGCGGGGGCTACGTCATCGGCATCTGTTTACACTCGCCACTTGTGAATGATGACGCCGATCTTTCAACCTAGGTTGCGAACGGACTGGATGGGACTGGATCCGCCGAAAAGACTGAGGCATGGTCGGAACATTATAACATAGACCTGCGGGGTGCTATTTATGAATTGATCGAAACCGTACCGCTTCTTCAGGATACGGCAGAAATCAAGGTTTGCTGATGCCGTCCGATGGTCAGCCGAATCACGATGCCGAAATGATGTCATCACGGCCTATGACCCGATCAGGCGATCCGTCGGCAACCGCTGCCTCCAAACAATCCCGCTATGTTTATCTACCATCTAAGCAAGTACAACGAATGAATAAAGGTCTCCTATCCTTCTTTGAGAGGTATATTCTGAGTTTGGATCCGTCAACTTGTTCAGACAAATTGTTGCAACGTGATCGCGGCTTCGGCGGGCGATGAGTGCAGTGAATCCGAAAGATGGGCAACCAAATATGTGAATATCAGAATAAACCCTCTGTGCTCCAGAAATTATGCGGCTAAGTTACAGCACTGAGCAGCAGCAAGCATTGAGCAAAGCAGCACAATATGTTGGCAGCCATGGGGCGATGCCGTGATCGCCGCTATTTTCCCAGGCCAAACAATTTCAATTTCTGGGGAGATGGGTGGTCGTGGGAACGCTTGCCAAGATCCAGAGATCACGCACCCTTTTCCACGGGCTAACCGCGGGCGGCCGTGCCGTGGAGTCTCTAAGTCCCGTCGCAGACATTTATATTCAAGTACACAAGCCAGTTATACTTTGGAGCGCCTGCCTTCGACGAAATCTCGAGCTCTTGCTTGCAATTCAATGGATTACTGCTGTGTCAGAATGACCAGCGCCTGTGAGTAAATTTCTTCGCCGAACTCTTCCCGTTCTGGACCATCGGCCGTTATCAAGCCTTCAAGTCCTCCGAATATTCGCTTTTTCTGATCTGACTGTGTCAGCCTCGAAAATCGATCCTTCGAACTTTCTGTGGGTCCCGTCCTGTCGTTCCGTCTGACTACAGTATCAAGGTATCGACCCAGGAGTCGCAAAGGAGCGTCACCCTCGATTCCGAGGCGCGTACCCGATTAAGTATTGCGAAGATTTGCGTATCGAGAGCACATCCGTTGAAAGCGGTGTGCAAGTCACGGTGATAGCGCCATTAGCCGCCCGACCTTGCCGAGCGCTGATAAGGCCTTATCTATTTACCCGGCTGGCACTGGCTGACTGCTGCACCAAAAGTCCAGGAGGAGGAATTACCAGGGCTATCTTCACCACAACAGCGCTCAGGGTTACATACAGCCAGCGCGAACTTCGTCCCTTACGCAATCATGGC
>JARKIC010002587.1:0-56083 GCA_029378375.1 Mycena olivaceomarginata
GCATTATGAGGTTATGCATTATGAAAAATCGGACTGTATATCCCTCAGCCAGAGCTGAGTTCACGAAACTTGCCCGTTGCTGAATATCAGGACTGTCTGCACGAAAGATGGCTTGAAAGTGTCATGGTGGTAGGAAACAAGGGCTCATGCCTTGATCAACGGCGGAGTGCGAAATCGAATAACTCACCTCAACACGTCACCTCAGCCTCTCAAGTCAAGCTCAAAGCACGCAACTCTTCTTCTAAACCACCACCGAGTATGATACAATACACGTACGTACGTATGTATACACAAATACACCAATCGCTATGGCTAGTCTGCCTACTTCGCTACAAATCGCCCTACACAGAGACGGACGATAAAATAGATACGGTGATATGTATGCCGGGACCAAAAAAAAAAAAAGGAAAAGGAAGGAAAGGAAAAAAAGAAGAGATACAGCACAAACAAGAACGAAGTCGAAGTTGTCGAAGGTCGTCGAATGGGCGTTTTGGGGCGTCAAGGGCATTTTTCAGGTTTTTTTCGGCGGGCAACGCGATGCGGCGCGATACGATAGCAGGCGACGCGAGGCAGCGCAGGTCCGCGACCTGGCCGGACGTGCTATGCACTCCGCTCGCTCGCTCGCTCGCCCCCGCACCGCCCACCGGGGCTCGGGGGCATCGATCCAACCAGCACGGCGCGGGCGCAGCCCGGCTGGTTTACCCTCGCCCCGTCTACGACACCCCCGCGCTCATCTGCGCGACCCACTCCTCGCGCATCGCGGGGCTCCACGAGTTCCGGTGCGGCGCGTGCCGGAGGCTCCCAAACGGCTTGAGCCCCGCCAGCCGCGCCGCCGCGCGGATCGCCGCCGTCCCACCACTGCCCTCGTCCAGCCCCGCCTCCTCCGCAAAGCCCATGCGCTCCCCGCGCGCGCCGAGCCCCACAGCGCGCTCCCCCGCCCGCTCCCGCTCCCACTCCCGCTCTCGCTCTTCCCTTCCACGCCGTCCCGTACTCGCTCTCGCCGTCCTCGCTCCCGTTGTGCCCGTGCGCGCCCTCGGCGTGTGGCGGTTCGTCCCTGACGCCCGGGCTCGCGCTCGTCGTGCTCGACCCGCGGCTGCTGGGCGAGAACGCCGTGAACGACGCCTCCGACACCGCGTCCCCCTCCCGCCCTCGCCCTCGCCCTCGCCCTCCCCTTCCGACGAAAACGTCGACGTCGCCCGCTCCCGCCTCGTCGTGCTCGTGCTCGAGCCAGAAGACGACGTCGCCGACACCGGCGGCGCCTGCGGCCGCGCGACCCCAAAGCTCGACGGCGGGCGCGAGGTCGGCGGCACATGCAGCGACGCAGGCGACGAGCCCGCGGTCGTCGTCCCCGTCCCCGTCCCCGTCCACGAAAAGTGGCGACCGAGGAAGTGCGCCGGCGGCAGCGCGAGCGGGAACGCGCCGTTGTACCGCGGGCACGGGTCGTCCTCCTCCTCGTCGTCGTCTGGGGCGGCGTCGTCCTTCGTCTGCGGGGTCTGGGTCTCTTGTTTGGTGGGCGTGGCGTCCATTTTGCTGTCCGCGCGTCGGGAGGCTTCACCCGTGGCCTTGAGGATCGCGAGCCGCGCGGTCCAGAGCGCGAGGTTGAGGTCGCACTGCGTTGCGAAAGGTTGCATTTCTAGGAGCAGTTACTCAGTAAGATCGCCGAAAGGAAGAAAGGAAAACTCACCCGGCACCTCGCGCACCACCAGATCCAACAGCGGCTTCACGAACGCCGGTATGAAGAACCTATATATATCAGCCGTGGTCAGCGTCACCGAAAACGCGCAAGACAAAATCAAGTTGAACAAACTGCGCAACAGCAACTCACATCTGACTGCTCGCCTCCCTTAAGGGTGCCCGCTCGCCTCAACCGTCGCCGGCAAGTGATGATGCTTCTCCAGCGCCGCCTGCGCGTTCCACTCGCGCAGCAGCAGCGCGGCCCAGTGTTTCGAGATGTAGTAGGGGCGCGACTGGCGATGTGGTCAGCACATATGCGCGTGTGACAGAGTAGATTGGATCGGAAGGAAGTTGGGGTGGAAGGAGGACGGACGGAGGAGTGGACTGAAGGAGGGAAGAACGGGACACCCACCGGATTGCTGATATCCGCACACTTGATGATCCCCTGGCACAGCGTCGTCTTGCGATACACCAGGCTCTCCTTCTCCTTCTCCTTCCCGGCCGGACCCCCAACTCCAACCCCAGCCCCAACCAGCCCCCGAAACCGCTCCATAAACGCATCATGCACGCGCATGTCCGTCGCGAGCACCGTGTCCACGAGCAGCCGCCGCACCGCCTTCCCGCGCGTCCGGCTCTCGCTGGTGCTCGTTGCCCCGGCGCTTGAATTCGCGGTCGTGCCGTCCAACAGCCCCCCCATCCCGTGCGCGCGCATCACGCGCATCAGCAGCGCACAGTGCAGCTGCTCCAGCGGGCTCTGCCCGTCAAGACCGCCGAGAGCGGCGCGGCGGCGTTCGCCATGAAGAGGTTCGTGAATCTGTGTTGGTGCCATTGTTAGCAAAGGCAAAAGCGAAACGCGAGTGGAATTTAACAAAGTTCGTCGGAGTGGGAGTCGAGGAACCGGAAGAGGTAAAGTCGTAGCAAAAAAAAAAAAAGCAAAGCCAACAACAACTCGCAAAGACTCACCCCGGATGCCCCACATCGTGCCCAATCGCCGCAATCGCCAACACAAACAGGTCCTCCCCCCCAACACCGTCACCAGCGGCCCGCTGTCGAACGCCCGCGGCGCGCGCCACATCTTGCCCTCGTTGTCGGGCAAAAGGATGTCGAGCGGCGGCACCACCCCCGCGGCCCTTAGATAGGTACGCCGCCTGCAGCACGTCGAGCGCGTGCTCGAAGTTGTGGTACGAGTTCTGCACGCGGTAGATGTGCCGCAGGTGCGTGATGAAGGGCGGGATTTGGGCTGCGGAAAAGAATGAATGTGAGCATGAGCATGCAGAGAAACGGGATGGGAGACGTAGGATAGATATAATGGATGAGAATGAGAATGAGGAAGAGAATATGGGATGAGATGCAAAGCAGACGCAGACGCAGACGCAGACGGCTCCGCTCCCTCGCCTTCGCCCAGGCCGGCACTCGGGCAAGTCCAAGCCCCGCAGACCAAACCGAAGACCTGCTTCGTCCTGGAGGAAAGATATGATAGGAACCGACACCACATCGCGCTACAGCACATCCGCGTCTCAATCCAACGACATCGAGAGGGACGCGACACAGCCGCCAGATCGAGCGAGCAACCCGGAAGACGCAAGACGCAAGACGGAGCGATAAGATAGAAACACCCCGACGAACGCACCGACCCGACTCCGGCCCATGCTTATCGTGAGGATGAGAAGATCGAGTCGTCCCCGCTTGTTTACCATCCGTCTGGGCCGCTCCGCTCGCAACGACTCGCTGTCCCGGCACGATACCGCCCGCCGCCCATCGAGCGCCGAAGATACACTACATCAGCGAACCGAAGCGCTCCCTATACGTAGCCGTTGCAACCGACGACTGTCGCTGGCCGACCAGGATCCCGGGATGGATACCGCCGTCGGCAAAGCAGCAAACAACAGCGACAACTTTCACACCGTCGCCGCCTGCCCGCCCATGATCCGGATCTTGTGCCGTGCTTGCGGCGCATCGTCCTCACGCCGGACTTTTGCCTCGCACCGATAACGCCAGCCACCCCACAGGAAAAGTCCACCCGAAAGCCGAAACAACTGCGCAAACCGGACACTCACCCATGGAAACGCCCACGGCCCTCCTCCATGCCTCTATTCGGAACAGGGCCTCGAAGAAGAGGACGGCGCAGGCGGCGACGTGGTCCTCGTCGGGGGATGGGTGCTGGGCTCGAAGTTCCAGCCGGAGAGGCGGCGATGAGGCGGGGCGCGGTGTCCGGGGGGGAGGGCGGGGGGAAGGGCCTGCAGTGCGCGGATAGATGGATAAGTCGGACAGCGAAGGAGGAAAGCAGGAAGGACGCAACCGGCAGCGGTATAACTAGTTAACGGCGTTGAGTGTCTGGGTATACATGTCGCTCAGCAGTTCGGCGAAGCGTGTTCTGCGATAAAGGGATAAGAGTGATATTATGTGAGCTGGAGACGCAAGCGACGCACTGGATCTGCTCGCCCGAGCCATGGCCCAGCCAGCCCTGGCCTCCCTGGCCGCCTGAACGGGTAGCTAGACTGAGGCCGCCGATATCTGCGCTGCGGCGGCGGCCGGCGCGGGAGTTGAGCGGGACTTCGGGGAGGTGGAGGAGCTGGTCGTGGCCGCACATTTGCTTCGGTCACGGCCCGTCGTGGGCGGGATATATATGTAGTGAGAGGTCAAGGGCAGATTGATTTCAACCTCGTGGCAGCTCGCGTGGATTCCCTTTTTGGGAACAACGCAACCGTCCTGCGCCGCTGTCAGAATCCGCCCTGGAGACATCCTGAACTCAAAAATCCACTCTTGATCCTCGGCGTCCGCAGGTTGGCTGAGGCGGGTCCTGTTCTTGCGGGACTTGTGCGGCACACTCGCTTGGGTCGGCGGTCGGCGGTCTGCAACTGTGCGAAAATTTAAAAGCAGATACTGCGACTGACCGCATCTTCCGAGTGTTTCCTCTCCTCAGTTGCTTCATCTCCCCCCCTCAGCCCTGAGCGTTGCAGGGTGTTTACCTCCGAGTCACCAACTCCGCGAGCATCGCACCTCGGCGCTCAACCAAGTCTCCGTCGCCAGTGAGCCCTGTACATCTGGTACCTCAGACCAGCCCAGACCTCGGGGGCCCGAGCAAGTCATATTAGTACGTCAAGCCCGCGTCGTGCGCCCATTATTTTATTTTGGCCTCTGCTCATAGTTGTATGTTTCGTTTCGGCCTGACGTCTCCAGCGAGCTCTATTAATTGCTGCACATATGGCCATCCGCCAAGCCCGCGTCGTCCTCTCGGCTCATCGTATGCCCACTTTTTTTTTTTGGCCCTACCTATATCCCATATCCGTACAACTAACCTATCTCGCTGGTTTTTCCCTGCATCTACTATTATCCGGGTTTTGTGTGCTTCGCTGGCCTCTTCAAAAACACAGCCCGAGCCATCCGCCAAGCCCGCGTCCTCCCCGGGCCGGCTTATCCCGTCCGACGCTCTTTTTTTTGGCCCCACACATCTCGTAACCAACTGACTCACCTCGCCCCTCAGCAGCACACACTTACTACCCGACGGTGAAGTTTTCGTTCCCCGAAATCGTTGCGCGTCCCTCTCCGCCACAGTAAATTCCAGTTGAAAGCACAGCGGCGCCAAGCCCGCATCGTGCGCCGTTTCTGTTCTCCCCCCCCGCGAAGGAAGTAGTACTCATGTAAACCGAACTCCCCCGGACCCAACCAATGCTCCTCCGACTTCGACCAACCTAACCTAAGGCAGGCAAGTCCGTGCACGATTTGCATCAGTGAATCATACATACGCATACGCATACGCACCGCATGGCTGCAAGGCACCGACGGTGCCTTCCCATCGGCCGAAACCCGCGACGCGTCCCCCGCCGCGTAAGCACCCACGTCAATATTTCTTCCACTTCTACTTATCTCTATCGTAAGCCGCATACTGCCTGGTCCGAGCATCCTGTGCCCATTTTTTTGGTTTCCAAATTAATAGATGTCAAGGCAAGTTCAAGTTCAACCCGTCCCTGCTAGCACCAAACCTAAACCCAATACCCTCCGACGCAACCGCTCGTATTCGTTTATGCCTTCCGCTCCTGGAGCGTTCCCACTTTTTGCGTAACTGCAGCTGAGTTATAAATATTCTCCACCCTGTCAACATGGCGCATACTGCGTCACCTCTGCTGCATTTCAAGCCTAGCCTCATGCAAGTATTGCATCTCGTGCATCCATCTATTTCAAGTTTTTTGTGTCCAAACTCTCCTCGTGTCAAGGCAAGTTCAAGTTCAAGTTCACTCCCACCCCACCTCCGCCCCTGCCAGCACCAGCCCCAAACCCAGGACTCTCCGATGGAACCGCTGCCTGTACCTTTCCTTTCGCTCCTGCTCCTGAAGTGTTCGCACTTTTGCAATGATTGGCACTGCAGCTGAGTTATAAATATTCTCCACCCTGTCAGTGTCAACATAGGCGGCGGTCTGGCCTGGCCTGCGCCGCCGCCACCCAGCGGACATTCCGTCTCGTTCCGTGTACATATAAGTAACATTGGTGCTGGGCCCCACCTCGGGCATCCCTCGGATGCGAAAAAAGGTGAGAGCCATCCGCCAAGCGCGCATCATCTCGTTCTGAGTGGGGCGCCGTTTCTGTTCTTCTCCCTCGCGAAGGAAGTACCCATGTAAACCGAACTTCCTCGGACCCAACCAATACACCAATACTCCGACTTCGACTAACCTAACCTAACAAGGCAAGTCCGTTCACGATTTACATACGCATACGCATACCGCAGGGCTGCAAGGCACCAACGTCGCCTTCCGATCGGCCGAAACCCGCGACGCGTCTCCCGCCGGGCAAGCACCCACGTCAATATTTCCTCCACTTCTACTTATCTCTAACGTCAGTTGCCCGCCCGATCTAAATAAAACCGCTCTCTCTGTTATTTCGGTGTCCCCAACCCAAATAAGCCTGGTCCGAGCATCCTGTGCCCATTTTTTTTGGTTTCCAAATTAATATTCTCTTCATGTCAAGGCAAGTTCAAGTTCAACCTATCCCTGCACCTGTCCCTGCCAGCACCAAACCTAAACCCAAGACCTCCGACGCAAACCGCTCGTATTCATTTATGCCTTCCGCTCCTGGAGCGTTCCCACTTTTTGCGTAACTGCAGCTGAGTTATAAATATTCTCCACCCTGTCAACATACATAGACACGGGTAAGGCGCATACTGCGTCACCTCTGCTGCATTTCAAGCATAGCCTGATGCGAGTATTGCATCTCGTGCATCCATCTATTTCAAGTTTTTTGTGTCCAAATTCTCCTCGTGTCAAGGCAAGTTCAAGTTCACCCCCACCCCACCCCCACCCCTGCCAGCACCAGCCCCAAACCCACGACTCTCCGATGGAACCGCTGCTTGTGCCTTTCCTTAGTTCGCTCCTGCTCCTGAAGTGTTCGCACTTTTGCAATGATTGACA
Source organism: Mycena olivaceomarginata (assembly GCA_029378375.1). NCBI lineage: Eukaryota > Fungi > Basidiomycota > Agaricomycetes > Agaricales > Mycenaceae > Mycena > Mycena olivaceomarginata. Next base: position 7,077 of record JARKIC010002587.1, read on the forward strand.
CTGCAGCCGCTGAGTTATAAATATTCTCCACCCTGTCAGTGTCAACATAGGCGGCGGTCTGGCCTGGCCTGCGCCGCCGCCACCCAGCGGACGTTCCATCTCGTTCCGTGTCCATTCAAGTAACATTGGCGCTGGCCCCACCTCGGGCATCCCCCGGACGCGAAAAAAGGCGAGCGAGCCAGACAAACTCAATGAATGATCGCGCCCCAGCTGTCTTCTCCAACCAAAGGAGTGCTTTTCCCAAAGTAAGAAAGCAGACCCTGAACCTGAACCGAAGCGAGATCGGACCGAGGCCCGACGACTCTAGGCATGATATTGGGTCTAAGGGTCTTCTCTTTCGAAGGAGATACACATAGTCCCAGTTCTACTTCAAGTTGGGCTAGGCCGCAGTTGAAAAAAAAAAAAAAAGCTCCACAACGGTGAGAGGGGGCCTCCGGGCGTTCGAGGCCGACTGCGCCTCGATCTCGGTCTCGATCTCGGTCTCGATCTCGTCCCCATAGATGGGCTGAATGCGCTGCTACAGTTTGCATCGCGCCACATACCAACTCGCACGTCGAGCTGGTTTCGAGGACACCAATTAATTATTATGCACACTCAAAATCAGCGATATCGAACCATCACCTTGAACCGTGGAAAGAAACGTCAATGAGCGTGAACACTACACGATCATCGCTTCCCTCCTCATCAGTTAGGCATTATATTATATACTAGCGGTTCACGGCCGGCTTCGCCGGGCCGCTCTCCGCTGGGCTAACAGCAGACATCAACGTAAAAGGAGATTGCCGGCGGAGTTTAAAGGCTTCGGACAGCGTAATTTTATAAAGAGGAAAGATATTTACCGTACATCGGGGAATAGTACTATATTTTTGTTTATGTTTCGATTTCGATATCTAGTCACCAAGGCCGCGGGCATCGTATGCTCTCCCGCCGCTCGCGAGGCTGCCACACCCTTGTAAGTTGTACATGGGCTGCGCACCCTGTTTCACTTGCTTCTGGTAGTAGCCCATGGGTACGCCGCCGCAAAGGCAGACCCTGGCCTCCTACCTGCCGTGTCATGCAGGGAAAATGGACACAGTCTCTCATTCCAAGTTCAGCTATAATTGCAAACCGGGCGGGGTCCGGGCGGGCTGGCGTCATATTAATATCTGCACGCCACCGTCCGCCAACCACTGCCACCGGGGCGTTCCGTGATCACCAACTACTTAATGAGCGCCATTCGCGCTGTCCAGGCCTCGGGCATCCCTCGGTCGTGACAGTGTTACGGTGGAGTCGGGTGCCGCGGGCGAAGAAAACAGGGCGCGTTGGAACAGCGACGGCGACCCTGTACGTGCTCCTGGTTCATTTCTTCTGGCCTATCCTACAAGCGTACCAGCCAAAGGGAGCAAGCGGGCTTTCGGACAACCAAGAGGTGGGCGCTAGAAGAATTTTTTGAAACCAACCTCTTTTCAACTACAGGCGTACTTCCGCACCTCGTTAATCTTAGAGAAACTTTTTTCCTGATATTCATTGCTGCAAAATGACCGTGTTAAGGTTTTTACAGTGCGATCTCAGGAACCGTGTATTCATATTTTTTTTTGAAAAATACCAATAGCCAGACCTCTGTAACCCCTGCTTGGAATTTGGAAGAGGTCCGATTCGTCGCCCTATTGCTTCTTCGTGAGATTTTGGGCTCTCATCAAAAGGTCCTCCCAAAAAGGGAATTGTCCCGGTCTGCTCAATTCTCAACCTTTTCCCCTGGAAATTGCCTAGGATGGTAGGGACAATGAATGAGGTGGCGGTCATCTATGCCAGATTTTGCGCCACAGACGCAGGAAGGGCGTGAAACGAGAAATCCGGACCATCGGACCGGTTCCAGAGGTGCGGTCGGCTCATCGGCTTTGTCGGCCGCTCACCTCTTGCGGACAACAAGCCCGATACACCCATCCCGTCGATGAGTCCGAAAATTAAACCTAAGAGCTAAAACACATGAAAGGTAAGTCCGTGAGGAAGGAAAGTTCAGTGAGCGACGAACATCCAGAGCCACCACCCTGGTCAAATGTTGGGGGGGGGGGGGATCTCCGGCAATCCGCTGCCAATCTGCCAAAGAGTAAGTAGAGAAGCATGACGGCGGAGTAATCACAGCCAGTAAGCAAAGCACCCAGAATCTGGTTCATGCCATTGTGATCAACGGTGAGCCCTCTTGCGATGAATTTATGCCAGCTAGTGAAGCCAGAAGAGGAATACAAGAACTGAGGAAGTTTTACCGATGTAGAAGGCTAAACACGGGCTTTTGGTTTAAGTCTGGGGAAACAGGGAAAGAATCAAGTTTTTCAAGTTGATAAAAAGAGGGAAAAGGGGAGAAAAAAGAGGGAAGATCAGAGACCTGTTTACAACAATTTCTGAGGGTGTTTCGCGTTATGGGCGGCGAGAATGTGAAAGAACGACAACGACGCAGGAACAATATCAAGATGATGCGGAAGCTCGCCGAGTGATTTCAAGGTCTAGCCCTTCCAGGTATAGTGCCTGGTTTGGGTTAAACCCTGGCCAATCGTTTTCAAGATGGGCAGGCTGTTCTTTGTGCCGCTGCGAGCCGTGTGTCCCGCTAGTCTCTTTTTCCTTGGTGCACACTCTTGCCTTGTGAATTAGCGGTGTGTATCGGGGCGTGGGGGCACATCCTGAGCATTGCCGCATCTTGCCGCCGGGGCCCGCGTCTCATGTACTGTTCACTTTCATTCAATTCGGCGGTCACGCGTCACGCACCCCCTGTGCCGCGATGAATTTTGGTCTCGGTCACGGGTCACGGCACCCAGTGCCGAATGTAAAATGCGTGAAATTGGGACCAAACCTCCCTTGGAGGTGCAAAAAAAGGCAGAATTCTCGAAATTTTTCGTCTTGAATGCCAAATTTTTGGAGGTGTCATGCCAAAATTTACTGGTTGCCGAAGTGCCGAATCGGTATTTTGGGTCACGGGTCACAACCCGTGCCGAATTGAATGAAATTGAACAGTAGTTTTCTGTTGATGCTGGTGCGGATGTGGAGGGGCTCGAGCTGTGGGTGTGCATTGCACTGTCTGGGTCGGCACGATCACAGACACATCTGTCTCGCTGGGGTCCCTAATCTCACTGCATCGCTGCCCTGTGTTTCACCTGCATTGGAGACTGGGGTAGTACTTGCTATACATTTTCGTTCAACGTTGTTCATTGAATGCACACTTATATTCCTGGCACAGTTATACAACTCTTAGGCCTGGTATAATACTTACAAGTAATTGTATATGGTGGCGAATATAAGAGATCCAAATATACACTGAGATCTGTATCGATGTGCGAGACAAGATCAATGTGCTGCACACAGTACAAGTAAGAGGCAGGGCTCTCTTAGGTGCGTGCAGCGTCCTCCTGTCCCTATTCCCCCTGCTGCCCCGCTCCAAGCGAGCCCAGGTGTGCATGCAATGTGGGACATGTGTGTTGCCTCGTAAATTTGGTGCATCGCTACCAGCAGTGAAATCGAAAAATTTGGGGCCTTCAGATGCATGGGGAACACATATGAGCTCAGTCGGTGGATCGGGGTCGCTGGGAGTCAGATAGCGGCACGCACCTGATACTAGAAAGAAAATCAGGGCCAACATTAAAATATTCAAGGGATTAGAATGAACTCTTCACATTTTGGCTTAGCGGACCGCAAAATCTCGGATGGAGAGCTCGGGCATCCATCAGACGTGCATTCGGGACATTGCAATGGCGAGAGGTGTGATCTGGTACGTCATGGACATTGTATGGTAAAAGTCGCAGGAACTCTAGCGGCATGTTGTGCGCCACATGGGGTGTCCAAATATTGAATGTGAATTTGCAGTGGCAGGTTTGTGTGATGGACTAAAAACCTGAATTTAGATGTGCTTGGGGGAGGGTTCACAGACGGCAACAGCCATCCTCGGAAATGAGCACTACACAGGTGAGAGCGAGTATGAGGCTGAGTAGTGCGCGGAATAGTGCACATTGAGAATTGTGCACAGAAGAATTGTGTGGGTGCGCAGCTTATCTGTATGCCAATCAGTCACAGATAGAGGTTGGAACGGGCAAGGGAGCGCACCCAATTGCATCAAACACTACGGTCTGTATCTATCTTGTAGACAAGATTCTCCGTGGGGCCTGGTGTATATACACACTTGCACCACCCGGCTACACCGTGATGCCATAAATGAGCAGATGTAGGACTATCTAGGAGCGCACTTACCTTGCTCAATATCCTTGTAAAACTATATTGGATGCAGCATGAGTTTCAACTTCAAGTTCGACGATGTCGGATCCAGATCATCTAGGTTTGCAGCGATATTGCATGATGACCCTTTAACAACAACAGCCAGCGACGAGACACTCAGAAGAAGGGCCTGAATACATGATAGGAAAAGGCAGTTGAGCAACATGAGCCGGAGCACGAAAGAAAAGGAGAATGGTGAACAGAGAGCAAAGAGCCGGCAGCCCGAGTGACAAATGATTGCCATGATGGCGTGGCTATGAATAACCCAGTAAGCAATAAACCACGTTAAGCCACCCCAGACTTAAGCCTTAAGCCTAAACACGTTGGACGCCACAGTCCAATCCAGAAGGCTGGTGTCATGCCACGGACAGTGTGTTGCCAGTCAGAGATCTTGATTTCCAGAAGAGCAGGCTTCTAGAATTGGATCCAGTTTCGGGTATGCTTTTTTGGATTGAGTTGTTTTTCGCGACTAAAGGAATCAGTCAATGTCAATGAGTTTGAGAGGGGAGGATACACATCCCGACGAATTGCTGGCCATGGCTGTTGATTGAGAACATCGAGAAGAAAGGCCATGTGTCAGATAGGATGCAATGCTGAATGAATAGGTGGTCGGTTGCAGTTGGGGCGGTGCACAATTGGAGTCGAAACCTAGTGCCAAAAGTTACAGTTGTAATTGCTGCGACACACAGTTCTTAAAGAAAGACAGCAATGGACCAGGCCGAGAGATCATTTGAAGCCCAAGCAGTTTGATGACCATACACGATGGATATCTTGCCATGAGCCTTGATTTAAGCTTGAGATATCCCCAAACAAGTCGACTGCAATATTTCAGAGTTGTGGTATGCCATTCAAGGAAGCCAGATTCGAGAGCTGCCCACTACGGATATCAATCCCAGTTAATGGGGGAGCGGGAAACTCGAAAATTGTCAAGCCGAAAGAGAGGCAAAGATTACACTTGTGTGTTGGGGTCCTTTCCTTGAAGCTGTACTAGTAGTGTCAGAAGCACTGTCAAGGAAAAACCCGTAGTTCTTTCGAGACAGCAGTTAGTGAGTGCTAGTGGGTCACCCAAGCACATGGTCTGAGAGTCAACACAGATAAGTCAACAGAGCTGAGTCGGCTAGTACAATGCCACAGCTTTAGGCAAGGGAAAATTTGACATGATTTCAAGTGAAGGATCACAGGTCGCACTGGGCCCAGGGCCAGTGATGCATGCTCGGTCCTGCATGTACTTGGTTGGGCACATGGTGGTTGTCAAGAGCAGGAAACTGATGGCGGTGCTCACCACTTTGTTGCAGTTTACATGTACAGTGCTCCAGCCTGAACAGAACCAACCAGAACACTGGGAACCGGCACATGTGATCCCATCAGCGGGCTCATTGTATGTACGAGTCCATTGGTCTGCGGCGCTGGCTGGCGGCATCATACTGTACCAATGCCGGGTCACTTTGCAAAGTTTTGTGTTTTTTTGTTTTGTTTTTTCCTGAGCCATGCCAAAGCTCGGTCAATGCTGCCGCATCAACCAGCTCGCATTGGTGGGCATTGCCATGTTTGATGGCACCAAATTGGCTGAGATGCCCGACTGGCTACAGATTTCCGTGCCAGGTCAGTGCTGGAGTAGCCGCTCAGGGTACAATGCAGTCGGACAAGTCGGCTGATGAATTTCAGGCTCCGACTGGATGCTGGTTGAGGCTTGTGGCGGCAAAACCACACTGAGCTGTATCCGAATATATTTGAATATGCTTCACATATCACATAATATATTCGTATCATATTGTATTCATATCCCAGCGTATTCATATTCATGGGGAGGGTGCAGGGCCGTCTTGTATTCATGCACATTTGAATATATATTTCTGTATCGTATTTTTGGCCAGTACTATACTTATCCTCTGACTCAGTTCAGGAGGACAAGTAGGGAAGTGAGTAGAAGACGAGTAGGAGTGCAAGTAGGAGAAGTTTGAACAACACTAATAGTCACTGAGTGGTGGAGAGTCAGTGGTATCACTGAGTGGCGGAGAGTCATCACTGAGTGGCAGAGAGTTAATCCCAAATGGTGGAGAATCATCTCTAAGTGGTGGAGAATAATCTCTGAGCAGCAGAGAGTCATCCCTGAGTGGTGGAGAATCATCTCTGAGTGGTGGAGAATCCTCTCTGAGCAGTGGAGAATAGCTGGCAGGCAGGGAATCGGGCTCTGCCACACCTTCATAATCGCTCTGGTGACATTCAGCATAATGTAAGTTGGTTCCCAAGAAGACTGCTTACTAGGGCCAGACTTGTTGTGCTTAGTTGTGCATGCATCATATCCATCATGTAATGGATCTCAACTGTTTCCCCAATCTGAGAAGTGCCATTGACGGTAAATCAGTATTGGTCCTCAGAGCGCACTATGTTGAGAACCTGGAAGTTCTGGAACTCGTGGTCCAGAAGCGTGTTGTAATGCTTCATTTGGCGCTTGAATGTGGAGTGGCTGAAAAGTCGGGATGGCCATGAGCATCGGTTGGCTTCCAGCACCGCATTATGCATGCCTCTAAACAGTCTAGACCGTGGTTATATGAATGGATGTTTGCCTAACAAAAGACAACTATACACCTGGTAGGCCTGTACTTTTTGTACAAGTCATGGGGACGTGTTGCTCCATCTTCCGTCCATGGACTGGGCTAATGTTGCAAAAATCGCTTTTGAGTTATAAGTCCGGATAAGGGCTTTTCAAGCCTTATATAATAGGCTCAACAACCTGTGGGTACATTACCAATATTGGATTTGGAATGCAGCCTGAGGGGGGTCCCTTTGAATCATAAGCCAATATAGGTAGTTATAACCCTTTATAAGCCTTTATACACATGCCGGCTTGCCTATAAGGTTCAGAAACCCCTATCTTGGCTTATAACTCAAAACACATTTTTGCGACAAAATCAAGCAGCAGATTCGACGTGTGGTAGGCGAGCCGCCCGCACTCAAATTTGACCTTCCGCATATCCTAAAAGTGCTGTTGTCCCAGCTCAACTCGGGCGGAAACGGAAATCATAATTTTCTCACCAACACCAACTCAACGATGACAAACACTATCTTCATCGCCGACCCAATGAAAGGTGCATTTTCCAAGACCTTCAGGCTTCCAGTGACGGTAGTAAGCAAGTCGTTGAGTTGGGCACAGCTGGAGAGCACAATATCTTTTGACATTCACCAGAGTAGCTCTGCGGGAACACAGTGAGAGAGGGGAGTCCCAGGAAAGGGGAGTACCACTTTATATGCACTCGGGTACTCAGGTCTATGAGAAAATCTAACTACGGTCATTCTACCCCATCGAAAATCAGATCTTAAGTGCAATTACTATTAACAGATATAGGTGCTGACCGGTGTGCCTCAGCAACGGGAGAGTGGCATTTGGAACCGGTCATACTACACCAAGAGATGTAAACATAGGAAGAGGAGTTCGCTATAAAATATATGAGCATTGAGTATGAAACAAGTTAGCCAGAATCTTTCTACAAAATAGACAGAAAGTGACACAACTTCTAGTCTTCTGATCAGGCCAAGAGCGGTTAGCCATGCTGTGTGGTGTTCCAAATATACTGATTCCTTGTGCATGCTTCCGGCTCCCAATCCAGGGGTGTTCAACAGAACACCCCATAGAAGTTGAATGTGAAACGGATTGGGGCCCAGGGGCTTTCGTGCGCAATGTGCGGCCTGGGGTACCATGCAAGGTACCAGCACCACTGTCAATTGCAGTGTCTGTCTATGAGAGACTAGGCCTGGGGTCAATCTCACAGCTGCTAACACACCGGGGATTGCCAAATATTGGGTGATGTGATGTTGATTTTGAGATTCAATCCAAAATCTGAAGTATTAAGCTGCGCTTCCAGTGAGCTGAAACCGAAAGCTCCATTAATGGAATCAGGGCTGATATCAACGGGACTGAAATCAAAGCTGAAATCACCCAAATCAGTTTTGATTCCACCCCAATCTGCTTCTATTTCGATAACTTGAATCTCAACATCAACGTCAAGTCAAAAACCAGGTGTACTTATATTGGGAATCCTGAGCATGGACATCTACAGGCGAGCAATTTGCCCCTGGAGGGATGTCCTTGGGCAAGGTTGCTAAATATTGCATCATCTGACGTTAATTTCGAGATGTTAGGCATCAAATTGCATTTCAGCTTGGTTGAAATTTACAACTGAAAGCAGTTGATCCAGCTTTGATTTCATAGAACTCAAAATTAAATCTGGAGCCTATTGAATCAGTTTGGACTTCAGTGGAATCCGAACTCTAAACCAACACCTTGGATCTCAAATTAAGGCTCGAAATCAACGTCGGATGTTCCAATATTCAGCAATTGCCGGCGTGACAGCAGCCCACAACCCACGATGTGATTCCCCAATAATTTCAGTGAGTCCAGTAAAATATGATTACAAGGAGGTACCAAGTGAACCCAGTTTATTAGGCGAAAATAAAGCGGAAGCCGAAATTTCTTTCGCCACTGTTGGGATCATTGAACATGACAGTTTCAGTCAACCTACAGTGACGGGCTATTAATAGCGCAACGGTACCTTCTTTCTCATGTCAGCCGGCACGCCACTGGGATTTTCTGATGACGTCATTGCATAATCACAGGTATTGTATTCGACTCTCGTCGACGCCTCGAGTGAAGACTCAAGAGTGCGCTCCACGACATTCCGCCAAGCAAACATGCATGCAAACGCGTCCCAGCGTTTGTGTAACGTCCCCGCGCTGCTGGGCACTCCGCGCTGTGCAGCGCAGTGTCTTCTCCCTGTCGAATAAGCGTGTGTTTCCCTTTCCATTCCTTCGCCACCGATCGCGCACAGCATCGCGACTGAGCGCTCGCTCAACGCGATTCGCGAGCGCGGAGCCAACTGCAAAGCAAGCTGCAGTACTCCGACGCTGCGAATCCGCTACGCACGCGTTCGTTGGTTCGTTGGTTCGAGCACGGACACCTACCTCGCACGCGCGGCGGCACGGCGAGCAGGCGCTTGAACGTCGCGGGTTGCTGACGGGCGGAATGACGCCAAGCGAGCGACAAGGTGGAGCGGGCAAGTGGTGAGACGCGCCTTGCGCCAGCAAGCAGGTGTGGGGTGCTGAAGAGACATAAGTCAAGGTAAATGATAGGTGCGCTCGTTCACACACCTCATTTCCCTCCTCTCGTGGATGCACGGCGCATCGCAATCATCGCATGCCAGTGGATGGTCAGCATCAGCGAAAGCTTTCTTGAGCTTTTCGAAGTGGAGTTCGTCAGCATGACAGTGGGTGGAGCTGTCGCCACTCACCACTCGGCCTTGGTGGTATCAACACGTCGATGCCGTCGAATACCCACTCTATAAAGTCCGCGAGCGCGCCGCCTAGTCTTGTAACGGCACCCCATCCGGATCCGAACGAGTGTTGGGGCTGCGCGGCGAGCATTTCGTCGAGCAGCTGCTGCACGCCGCAGAACCCGTACTTCTGCGCGGCGGCGTAGACCGCGACAAAGTCAGCTTCTAGCGCGTTGTCAGAGTCGTAGTGCGCGAGTGTAGATGCGGGGTACGCGAGGCGAAGGAGGCGGAGGAGGACTGTGGCGGGCTCGAGGAGGGGGAGGACGGGCAGGCTGTCGCGCTGCAGCTCGTCGGGGGGGAGAGGCATAGAGAACATGCCGTCGAAGCACTCAGACGCGAAGCAAAGGATGGCGCGGTGTACGTGGAAGTCGACGCCGTCGCTCGAGCGGAGGATGAAGTCAGCTCGAGGGTGGGTGTCGTGCTCGGGATCAAAAGCGCCGGAGAAGGGGGCGGGCGCGTCTTGGATGGGGGAGTCGTTCGACATGGTGGTGAAAAGAAAGCGAGGGAAGGAGGGAAGCCCCCCGCTAGGACAGGATAAATGAAGGAACAGGTGACAAGCTTCTTGTATGGAAGGTTCTGATACATTCCCACCGTCGGTACGAGTTAGTAGCAACTCCTAACTCGCGAGTGATACAGTGCATTAAGTAGTCTAGCTGTGATGGCATCAATGAAGGCTTCCGCGACATTGATAAGCTAGAGGCGTCAGCGGTGCGTGTGTGAGAGAGAGACATACACAGATTCAGTAGTCCAAAATGGATACTGGAAACATGGGGGTGGCGAGAACCGACGGCTCTCCGCTCGGCTGCCCTTCGGGCGGATGCGGGTGAGTGGGGAGGACGGGGAAGGCGATCAGCTCCGCGCGTCGTCACGGCCAACTCAGCTCTGAGCGGGGATGCCGACTCAGGCATCTTCGAGTCTTGAAATCTTGAAAGAGTGGCGGAGGTTGAAATCGAAATAGCAACGAAACCACTCGGTTCCGTCGAAGCCTTGTTAGCCACTCCGGTCCACCCGTTGAAAAGACGGTCGATAGCTGAGGTCCGACGAAGCTTGAGGGGTGCATAGATCTTGAACTAGAACTATTCGGATCCTTATAGCTGCGGCTCGTGCGGACGAGGAATATCGCGCAACCTAGTGGCGCAAGCGTAGAGGGCAAATAGAGGGAACCAATTGCAAACCGCAGCCGGTGCCAGAGTCCATACCGTGGTATGCTAGTAATTTTCGACTGTAGCAGGTTGAGTATTGAGTTGTTACTTACCAAACCTCTACAGCATGCGAGGTACGAGCATTTTCGACTAACTGAGGACTCGGCAATGGCAGTAAATGGCGAAAAAAAGTCGTTGTGTCAAATCCCGATCTCCTTTTTGTGGTATGGTTCATATGAATCTAAAAGATCACAGCCAACGTGACGAGACGCACTACCTTCGTTAGGTCAGGCGTGCAGCACACAAAAAAACAAATCTGAGGTCTCAGGTGGTTGGGAGCAACTGGTGAGAGAGTAGACAGCACTGTCGGTTATTTGATCCGATGATATATCGGCTCTTGAACAGAACCATCATCCAGTCGAATGCGCTGAAATGCATCCACGGAATCCATACAGAATACCGCCGGACTTTTCTCAGCTGGCAAAAGTGTATCCTGCCTTGGAACCATGGTGGGTACTGCGCTGAAGCGACTCGCATTTCTTGACCGTTCCAAGTATAATTTCTTACTCCGGAGGTTTTTCAATCGACTTCAAAAATGAGACGTCGCAGAGGTATGGAACCCAGATCTTATACTATGCACCAATATTTCTTGTAGGCGCTTAACGGAGGCGCTTCTCCACCGCGATCTCGGGATTTCCCTGAACCTGCCTCTCAATCGACTTTGTCCCCCGGTACGTTTCGCGTGCGACCGCAGAAATTTATTGACGAAATTTGAACGCAAACGAAAGGTGCCCAATAGGTCTGTAAGCCACTCGGACTTCTGAGCAAAATATTCAGCAAACATAAGGCTCAACTACGTTCTGTGGTTACAAGACATTATCCATACGACGGAATTCCTAGGAAATACGCCAGTCCTTGGCCTGGATATGTACGTGTGGTCCAACTGGTTGCCGGACGATTCGTGAAGGGTTGACAGTGGAACCGGCGCTTCGGCTATCTACCCGCTTCTCTCCTGCAAGCTCAACCCAGATTGGTCCTTTCTCGCGACAGGTATCACTCATCCTTCTTCCGTTATCTGGACCGACGTATAAACAGATGTCGACAAGTTCTCCCTGAGCTGCGCGCAATCAAATATCGAACGAAATGGTCTTGCAGATCGCATTCAAGTTTTCGAAACGACGCCTGAAGCTCCCATCTTCGCTCCCCTTCATCAAGACCCAAATTTGAAGTGATAATATCCATAAACTTTCCTCTCTAGCTAAGATTTTTTCCTAGGGCCGACTTTACGATGTGCAATCCCCCATTCTACAGCAGCCGCGACGATGTCTCCGCGTCAGCTGATTCGAAAGAGTTTAAGCCTAATGCTGTATACAATTTTATTCCTTACTTCGCCCCACGTACTAATTTCCCCAAGGTCTGTACTGGTGCCGATGTTGAGATGATCACTGAAGGCGGAGAATCTTCCTTCGTCCGCCGCATGGTCGATGAAAGCGTTGAAATTGGACAGCGCTGCCGGTAGGGAACCTCAAGCTTCTAAAAAATATCCAGACTTGACACTCAACTAGCTGGTACACATCAATGCTCGGTAAAATGTCGTCTCTGAGCGAAGTTATTGGCGCCATCCGAGGCCACGGAGTCAGTCGATATCCTCAACCATCAAGAAACTAAAGTTAATACCCAGATAGATTCAGAACTACGGGATAACAGAGTTCATTCAAGGATCCACCAGGCGCTGGGCCGTTGTTTGGTCTCTCAGCGACCTCAGACTATCTGATGTAGGGCTCTTTTCAGTGTGGTCGCCGGAGCTCATCGTGTTCAGACCATAGCGCGAATCACGAATCCCCAGCTGCAGAACCTGATGCCACCTCGAAATACCCTTCGACAGGCAATCCGGGTTCCCACTCTTGATAAAGAGCGCCTCGTCAATATTTTGTCTGAGGCGCTGGCAACGGTAGAAGGCGCTCGCGTTGTGAATGCGGAGATATCAGACGACAGTAGTTCGTCTCGCTTCATCATTTATGCATCCAAGAACACTTGGTCTCGAGCAGCCCGACGGAAAAACAAACAAGGTGGACCACTGGCAGACCCAACAGCAGAAGAGGCGTCTGCGCCCAATCTCATTGCTTCATTACAGTGGATATTCGGGGACAAGGGCGCAGCTGGAGGAAGCGAGACATTCCTGGAATGCCAGTGGATCCAGGGTAAAGACCGACATCTTTTCGAGGGTTTTGCGAGTCATATAAGTAGAAAGGTATCCGAAGCTATTTCACATTGATTTCCGACTGTGCAAAGCCAAGATACCGCTTGTAGCGGATTGTGCCAATATACCTTCTTTTACAGCAAACAGATCTACCAATATTAGTGGGTAGGCGCGACTCTACACGGTCTCTTAGGGTATCTACCAAATCGAGTTCCGAAGCCCTACAGCGCCACCTATCGTTCCTCCATCCCGGAGCTACATCCAAACACATTCAGCCGCAATTCGACCAATCTCTTGAAAACTACTCACAACTTGCTGAATCTGACTATGCACCACAGATAGATCTACGACGGATGTCAGTTAGTACGTTGCTGAATCAGGTACAGCTGCGGCATACAGTCAGTATAAGCCATAGCCCCGGCATTCTGGTCCTCCACGAGCATGTCGCTGAACTCGAGTTCCGCCGCGTCCAGATTCTGACGCGCGATGAAAAACTTCGACAGTCGTCCGCCGCGCTGGGTGCACCGGTGCTCGAGGATGCTGTTGACCTGCGTAGAAAGTTTGGTCTGAAGTCGCGGAAGTTCGCTCTGAAAACCAGTTAGGACTTCGTACGTCGCTGGTAGATGGACGTGCCCACCATTTGCGCGTCGAGCGCGAGGAGGTCGTCCACGCCAAACAGGTCTAGCAGAAGCTGCGGCGACACGCTTCCTCCGATCCACATGATCATCGTTTCGCCATTGTCTGGGGAGCGGCGTCAGTCAGGAAGGAAGTTTTCGTACAACGCGACGTACCGATCAGATAGACGCCATGCGCTTCCATGTACAGGTGGCTGTCGCGCATGATATCGGGCAGCACGATCCGCCCCGTCGTTGGATCCGGCAGCCCAGCATCCTCGGCGAGGTCATGCAGCGCGAGGAGGGGCGGGTATAGAAAGTGCATGATGCTCCGCACGCTCATCGATAGCATGCGGTGAGCGGTGTAGTTCCGTACGTCCGAAGAGACGTTTCGGGCTGCGCAGAAGCGGAGATGAGCCAATGGAACCCAAATGGGAAGGAGGATCGACCTCGTAGACATTTGCTCTTCTGTATCCCAAGGGAGTATATTGGCAGCCCTTTAAACGCCTCTGGAAGTATGAGCTGCATACCAGTCAATTCCTCGAAAGGGTAGTGAGAGCAGACGCTAAACCTGATCGATCGAGGACGTATTGGAACATTTGGTTCGGTAGGAGAGCAGTACGGATGAGCAATTTTCCGTCAGATCCTCGCGAATATTTGCCAGCTTCTCGGATCCCATCTGGGAGATGGCTGCGGGATAGTCGGACCAAAGTGTGGTAGAGTGAGGCGTCAAGCTTACCACGTCGAGCGAGATAGTACACCGTCGCATCAAGATCGGATAACCGGAACACATTCCACGCCAGCTCGACGATCGGCAGCGCAACGTTACACGTCCGCACTCTCCTCTGACCGTCGACAGTCGTATAGAGCACGGCCGACTGCAGATATACGTATGCTCGCGGGTCGAGGTTGCCACCCGCGTGCTGAAGGGTCACAGAAAGGGCCTTGTCCGCATCGAGCACACCAAGCTCCAGATCGGTCGCCCCGCCGCGCTGGAAGAAGTTGCCACTGTACTCGGACACCCGGATCCCTGCGGTGCGAGCGCGTGTGAGAACAGGTCTGGTGCGGCAGAAGGACTGACAAGACCCTTGGAGGTGCGCACGCGCATCGTGCAGTTGTATCCCGTCGTACGTCGCATAAGCCGCTGCATCTGCGCATGCAGGACGGGGCTGTCGCGGTGGGGGTTGAATCGTGGATGGTAGAATAGCTCACCGCCCGTCATAGAGGCAACAACACCTGCGTCGTCAATCAGTCAGCGTCTAAGGGCGCACACGGGATCCGCACCGATAGAGCCCACATCTATGTACCTGCTCATCGCAAGAACCATGCTGACACCGATGCCGTCCTCGACGCATTCTGTGCCGATGTCCAGCCAAGTGTTGTCGCGGGGGACATATAGCGACGACTCCTTCGTTGTGTCGTACATGTCCGCCTCGTTGGGCTCTCCGGGAAGTGCGCCTATGCCAACTCGAGGCATCGTACTTTGGAAGACTACGACATGGCCACCGCGCCCTGCCTACGACGAGTAAGAAAAGTAAAAGGAAAGAAACTCAGCACCGACCAAAGCAGCAAGACTTGCGCGGAGCGCAGAACCTAGCGCAGCCTCTACGTAGGCCAGCTGCGCGAACCGCTCAGGGAGGGCGGTTAAAAGAGTTTCAATAGCAGTCTGACGTTCTGCAGGCTTCACGAATAGTCCACTGCGTAACGGGACGAACACCTCGTCAATGTCGGATACAACGAGCATCGGCACGAGATCTGACTGGCATTCCGTTAGGGAGTGAGAGCAGTCGAACGTCTGCACGCACCGAGAGGTCGTGGAAATGTAGCGTAAGATCGAAAGTCATAATTGCCAGCTCACTTTCCGGTGGAAAGCAAGCGTTCGGGCCAAATAAGATATCTTGTATAGCAGCGCAGGCGGTATTTAGCAGACCAGAACGCACGGCCTCGCTCGATACGTCCAGCGCAAACAGATAGTTCATCGGCAAAGGTCGCCGCGGGCCGGCTGCTGGCGGTTCCGCAGAGAAGTAGGGCATCGACAGTCGTTGTGGGGGATTGGTTGCCCAGTACTCTGCGGGCACCACAAAGTCAACTGTCCCGCGATTCAGCTCTGGTCGTTGTAAATGATCCATCCGTTGCAGATTCGCGTCAACATTACAGAAATATTCCGGAGACACTAGGGATGAACGTGAAAACGCGGTAGCTATAGACACGTTTGCGTTTCGCACCTTCCGTTTCGTGCGTACAGAGATTGCATTTCCATGCATTCCCGCCACGGACCCACGTGCACCAGGGATTTATGTATGCTCTGCATCGCTCGCAACGCGGAGGGCCGCGCTCGCCTAAGTCGACCAGCGGTACAGGCTCTTCGCGGGGATCCAGGTCTGCGAATGGCTGAAACACTGCAGCCATGGGGACACCACACTCGCCCGCTAACCGTGAGGTATAGGGGATATTCCACGTAGTCATTCGCACGAATTTAGGTGAAGAGTTCCCTAGCAAGAGTTGTTGTCTCCAGAATACCACATTGACAAGTCGACCGACCTTGATCGAGCCCAACAAAGTCGCTGGTCGAGAAAGGGACGTGCTCCCCAGGAGTGTTTTGGTACACTGTATCCTCCCATTGGTGGCGGTCAAATTCAATGGCCTCTGTAGCTGAGGGGATCTGGTCAGGATTGATTTTCCTCCGAAAGCCTTCAAAGCCGAATATAAGTTTCATTAAGCAGTATTCCCGCGCAATATACCTTGATATTTTGTCCCGGCGCTGTGTGGGGGCTGTGGAATGTGGTTGGAGTGTGCGTACATCACTGACATTGGGGAAAGACGATGTTGATGGAAACAAAGACAAACTACCGCTCGCCTCCCGTTTTGGTAATTTTGATTGTGTCGCCCTCTTTTCATTTCGTATACGGATTTTAATTGGAAAAGGTAGGATACCAGAGGGGCCGCCGGGTCCGCGCGCCATTTCAGCGTTTCCCAAGAAGGAATTCTTCCAGCCATTTTGCATTTTGGACACTTCGTTTTCGTCTTCAAGTTCCGACCTCTAAGTAGATTCCACGTCCCCTTCCCGAGAGGCAACATACATGAGGTATAGTAGTACACAGTACACATCCATGCGCTACACACTACATGAAGAGTAGAGTCCGTCATCGTAATCAATCGTTAATGGGGGAGGGGATAGCAGGGACAACAGCGTATTAGTAGTATTAGCAACATTAGAGAGGGGTAATGCAATGTAGCGTATGGACAAATCATTCGGTGGTGATCGGCCTTCAATCGCTCATTGTGAGCGTGTCGTGAAAGCAAGCAAGCAGATGCGGGCTTGCGAGGATGGATGTGAGTAGTAATGCAGCGGCGTGTGAGTAGTGGTACATAATGCGGGTGTGGCTGCAGATGAAGAAAACGGTCTACGGTTAGCAGGGAGCAGATAAAGCAGGAGGAAAGATGCGCACTGGTACACAATGCCAAGATAACGAAAGAAAGCGAGGCACGGCTATAGGATCCCCGAATCCTTTAGTGCGTTCTGCAGGATGGTCTCCTTGACGGCGGCGAACACTAGCCGGACATTCGACGTATCCGTCGCCTGCGTCAGGCTGGGAGAGCAAAGGTGATGAGCACACGAATAGACACAGCCAGTGAAAGACCTACTGGGGGTACACGCTTAACCGTGCCCGATTCGCCTGCATAAAGCGCCATAATATAAATCGCGCAGCGTTGTTGATGTCGTCGCCACCGATATATTCTGGGAAATACCGTTGTAATGGGACCTGCGGATGTGGAAGTATTTTAGTAGAAGCCCTAAGTGTCAAGGAGACGGCATACCTTCGGCAGCTTCGCTTTGAAGACGTCAATCTTGTTGAGAAAGAGGATGATCGAGGTCCGGAGGAACCACCGCGAGTTAATAACGGAATCAAAGAGAACCAGCGACTCTTTCATTCGGTTCTGGAGATCAATGAGCCACAGAAGCAGATGGGAGACGGGTGGTAATATACCTGATCTCGAGCTTCCAGCAGTACCTGGTCGTACTCGCTGAGGGCCGTGCAGAATATGATGCTTGTAACGCTGGATACAGAAGTCAAGACAATGTAATGCTTCTACCACCGAAACTTACCTCTCGAAACAATGTATCCATTTTTTTCGTTCGGAGCGCTGTCCGCCAACGTCAAACATGTGGATCCTAGCCAAGTCAGTGAGATGTCCTAGTGGATGGCGAGGGTGCTCACGCTAGACCCCCCATATTAAACCGCGTTTCCGAGATCCCAGTCGTTTTTGCTCGTGCACGAAGCACGTCAGTCTCGGTTGGGATGTAATCGGGTGCACCAATTCGTAGAACCTCCGTGAAGAAGCTACACGGAGATTAGGAGGGATGAACTAGAATAGACGGGAACATACTAGGCTGCACTGTCCATCAGGTAGAATTCGCTAGCGTGCTCATCCATTATCTTTGGTATTATCGGGTCTTGCATCAATTGACTAATCGCGTCCGCGATCTCAGGGGGGAGGAACGCCGGGGCATCCGTGTTAGAGGCTGCATCGAGAACCTTGTCCGCCAGAACGCGATTCCCGAAGCGTACGGGGTCGACTCCAATCTTCCGCATAGCCAAAATGACCGCCTGGACAGAGTCGAGGACGTTCTTGTGGATTGTAGGCCGGTACGCGACGAGCTCGTCCCGCGAAAAACCGTCCTGGTGGATAATCTTCATCTGCTTGACGATCGTGGACTTTCCAGACTCGCCGGACCCTGCAGACGGCGTCAATTCATGAATTAATCGCGATCACCGATCATGGCACGGAAGAAATTAAAAATATTTTGCAAATTCAGGCAGGGCGACAGTCATCGGCTGCCACAGCTGCCACAGCTGCCGCCTGTTACGCGTAGTGGCAATTTCATAGCGTAGAGATCGGACCCGCTGCTCGGAGTAGGAGTGCAGACGAGGTATCCAAGTTCCCGTGTGCATCTTTGTGCGGTCTAGGCGATACCTTGGGCCGGAAGCAACCCAAAGAAAGCAAAGCCAGGACCATGATACACCCAGAGGCACGAGGACCATTACGGCGTTTGCAGAACAAAAAAGCAGTCGAACAAGGAAACAATGGACGGATTGAGCACAAGAGACACACCTAATAGCAGTATCTTGCACTCCTTCTTGAACTTTTTGCTATCCTCTTCGAGCTGGCGGTCGATGGCATCGCTCCGCTCCTTCTCTTCCCGGTCTGGCTGCGAGGCACAGCTACCCATTGTATGCTGGCGGGTAAGACGACAGCAATCTCTGGGGGGGGCCAAGAATTCTCTAGTGTCGGAAGTATAGTCCGGGAGAACTTGGAAGTAATAGACGTCGGCGAGGCGTACACAAGTGTGGCGGAGGTCGAAGTTGAAGGGAACAAGGGCAGCGCCTTATTTGGCCACGACCTGAATCACGTGTGCTACTTATGTCACCTTTCGCGTTCCATTTTCACATTCTCAGCTCCCATGTCCGTATGTTTCTGCCCCGGATTAGACAGCCTCAACCAAAGAAGGCTTCTTCCGTGTGGCCACCAACTCTCATTTTGCCTGTTTTCGGCGACACTGACACTGCCGATGATGGCGGCCTCAAACGATATGACGAACTTTGGAGATAACTGCTATCACCCCCACAGAAACGCTCTTCATGCAGTATACTACTTAGGCTTCATACGCAAGGATGTTCTCTTCACATCTTTTTTTCTCCGATTTTTTTCTCGTCATCACGACAAGAGATGAGCTGTGCACTGGCACCCAGATATTGATAGACGGTAACTACAGTACAGCTAACTTGGGCTCATGCCACCTGTGTTCCGCAGTCTGCGTAGGTGTGTCCGAGACATCCGGAAGTAATTAAGCCGGAGGATCTATACAGTGTGGTTACAATAGGCTATGCCCGTCAGCCTGCGCGCTGATTTCACCAGCTGAAGACCGAACTGTATTCCGAACGCGATTGAGATGATGCCTTTCAGCCCCGGGGAATGCCTTTGCTGCAATCTATCCTCTCCGCCACCACCCAACTTTTACCGCACTTACCAGAATGTTTTCCGCAATATATCCTCCCATTCGACTGAGAAGTCGCTCAATTTGAGACTCCCTGCGGCAATAACCTCGTAATTCGCTCAATTTCCGCTTCAAGGCAAGTACCGCAATATCATCTAGCTCGAGAGCCTGATTCATCCTCCGGTATTTTAACTAGGTTTCTATTTCGAAACCACCGACCACACGAACTCCTCACACGAGAGCAGTCAAATGCACAATGCGGACTCGCGGCCAAGGGAGGGAATGCAACTGAGGGTATATTGTTGCCTCGCAATTTATCCTTAGTTTCTCCGATGCAGTCCAGCACGGCGCATGTGACTGGCGCGTCCCTTTTCTCCACCCACCGCAAACTCCAAGACGAGGTGCTTCGGTGGTCACTTGGCCTGCACACTTCCGGCATAGGGCGAGTCAATCTTATGAGAACTGTGATATCGGTGTTGATCCCCGAGGCTAGGGCGGCCCATCATCTCATCGCAATTAACGAACGACTAAATTTACAACTGAATATACTTACCCTGGGCTCGGCCCCGAAGGCATGTGGGTCTACTTACTGCCTGGTAATTGCACTCCATAGCAGATAAACTCAAGTCCGCCATTCATTTCATGACTGGATACTCTGCGCTTCCTTGTGCTACGAAGAAAGACCGAGGTACGGACCTTATAGCTAGCACTTATAGCTGGCAATATGACCTGCTGTCCGCCACCGTTTACGACACATCGTGCCGAACCTCCTTGCAGTTTCCTGTTCCCCGACTTGCCGTTTCTGGAAATAGCTTATCATCCGGACTTGATAAAATACTGCTCTCTCTGGGTCGTGAAGTAATTTATCGTGGGCTCAACGCTGGCCCTGCATTGCAGACGGCCTTCGGTTGTTTTCGGCAGGCAGAACTCAGAGCCAAGGTGGATGGGCCCACACCCCAGAATAATCGAGAACCGCACGAGCACCTCCATTACTTACTTCCTCTCAAATTCAACTTGTAGCCCAATCTCCCCATTTTCGACCAACCAACCCGCTTTCGTTCGCAGGAGTAAAATCGCCGAACTCAAGCGCATAGCCCGGGTGGTACTTTAATGTATCCCTTGCGTGCTGCTACCTATTCAATAACCGCAAGTAGCGTGCGCCACATCTCCGGCTTCGCACCAGTAACCAGTGTGTCCGGTATGCCGCCTGCGCCACCGCATGGCTCGGAGTTTCGCATCGGTCTTGACGGAAAGCGTAGCAACATGCTGAACGATTGATTGAGGACGTAGTCACCCCTTACAATGCAACAAGACGTCATGGTCAGTTCCTCTGAGTCCAAACCTTCAGCTTATCTCTTGCTCAACCAGAAACAATACTGCTGAAGATAAGACAAGCATCTCGACCTGGCTGACAGATAATGACGACGACGGCGACATGCCACCGTTATCTCATTTACCGATCCATAGAAAAAAGAGCGTGGATCGTCTATGCGCGACGTATATTAAAACAATAATGTGCCTTGTTCCGGACCGTGCGGACTTTTGAACTTTGAATCCGAATGGGGAAAGCGAGCCTTGGATGAGTGCTAGTTGCACTTTGAGAAAGACTTATGTGGCTCGCAATACTCCTTGAAGAGAACAGGAAACTACACCTAGAAGAGATGTACACGTCCAAAAGAGATTTAGAATTTGACGCTTCGCAACCAGTTCAGAAGTTATTTTATTTGTCCATTTGTGAACAAGGGCTTTTGACCAATATTCCCCAATCCTGATCCTCTTTCTTGGCGGTGGATCATTGACGCCTAACAAGCTTTCATGAATCTCATTGCAGAGGAACTTGGCACACCGAAGAAGAGACTCACTTGACTATTGGAAGCAGTATTCGTCTGCGTCGTATGCTCGTATACGGAGCCGGATAACTCCGTACCAGTCTCCATATCTCTCTCCGCGTACCGTATAATTCGGCCTCTTCAGATCCACGATTCCTTTCCCATTTTGTTCCAAATGCACAAAGCACAGACCCGGTTATATTCACGCATCTTCCCACTTCGAGCCGATGGATATCTGTTGCCATGGTCCTACTCTTGGTCTTCACCTCTAAGCCTGCAATTTGAAGGCGGTTGAAGAGAAATCAGGGATCACATTGAATATGATCGCTATTCAAGGTGAAAGGTTCTGGTCGGCGCCGCTTGCAGACCACAAAATACTCCTTTGAAGATGATACGCTGTGACCTGTTTTGAACGCTTAAATCGTCGACCGCTCGAATCTGTATCAAAACAACGTTAGGTCGGTCTGGGGCTTGTGCTATATTTTGTTATTGTGACCTCCGTACAACTTGTAATCTTGTAATGTTTTGTGGAGTGTTTGATTACTTGAATGATATGAGCACAACGATAACGATTCGCAATGAGAATTGCGCGATCTGATCAAAATTCCCAAAAATGGACAGCGGCGGTAGTTTGTTTGTCTTCATTATTTAATATGGATGCCGCGAGGTCAGACTGGAACCGGAGCGTGACTCCTCGAGTCCTCAAACGTCAGCGAATGATCGTGCGTAGCACTTGGACAGAGTTTAAAGTCAGGTTTTATGTCGATACACACTGAGTAAATGCCAAACTACTTCAAAACTACTTACTCGGCAGACATACGCAGTCCGCCCACGAGGATATCGTGGAAGAAGAATGAATGCATGAGGGATTCCCGGTTTAAAAAAACAGACAGAATATTAGATGTGAAACTCTCGAGCACTGTAATAAATGGTTCGCTGAGAATCAGAAAGGCAGGATACATACACTGCATTCAGACCCCCCTATAGGCACACATGTGCCTATGTTCGCAGATCTCTGCCGAGATGCGCCTATCTAGGTCTATGTTGGTCTATGTTGGTCTACCGTGTCTGCCTACGCAAGGCCTGCCTACGTTGACCGATCTGGGCCGATGGTGGTGTGCCGATCGTCGCCAACCCTTGCCGAGGTAGGTCCACCTATTCCGGCCGGAACACGTAGACCAACCTCGGCAGATGGATCGGCAAAGGTCGGCGTGGTCTGCCTACACATATGCCTACTGGGATCCGGCAGACCTGTGCCTACGGGGGGGTCTGAATGCAGTGATAGTGACTGATTCACACGTACAATGGTTTATGAAATTGAAGGTTGCTTTTATCCAGGGATCAGATCCTGAACCTCCTTCCGAATCGACTCCATCGCCCACGTACGAGCCGACGACGAACATCTGAATTGAAGGAAATGTCGTGCGGTAGGAGTGCTGGAGTACTGATCTTTGGCCGACGATCCACACATGCTGGATCCGGAGTCTGCGACCCGAATTCGATATAAACGAAGACAACGAATCAATGGGGTTTGGTCCCAAGAAGCGTTCGGGGATCGGGACATATTCAAACTCGTAAGTCAGTGATGGCATTCTTCTTCGTCAGTTTGATGGTGATCTTCGTCATTCTGTCAAGATGTTGTCAGCAATCTGCTCAGGCGACAGGTCCGTGATTCCCACTGGCCTTGGCGTGCTGAGGTTCAAGTTAGATGGTTAGGGGTTTGGGTTAGATGGTTAGAGGTTAGCAGTTAGTGGTTAGCAGTTAGAGGTCAGCGGTTAGAGTTAGAGATTAGAGTTAGAGGTTAGAGGTTAAAGTTAGCAGTTAGTGTTAGGGTAAGGTATCTATAATAAAAAACCCTCCCGGCCTGACATTGAACGGAAAAAAACTTGAACTGCAGTCTGTCAGCTTCACTGGGTGACTAAGATTGAACGCGGCTATCAAGACTGACGAAGATCGCCATCAAACTGACGAAGATCACAATCAAACTGACGAAGACTTAACCGAACTATGACTGACGAGTTTGTATACGTCCCTTCGGGGATCTCCAGACTGCAGAGAGCAGGAACGACGAAGGTCTGGAGCTGATCCACACAGTACACCACCGGATCGGGGTCATTTAATGTCAACAATGGCAGGGATGGAAGCGCGACGTTGGCGACACTCGTCCCGTCGAAATCATTGTAAAGTTCCAGTTCACAATGCGTCAAGTTGGCCGCCTGCTGCAGAACTGGGACACACTCGTACAGATACATTGTTTTCAAAGTCAGCGAAGTCAATTGCACCCAAGGTAGAATAACACTTATGGCGGCAGAATCGTCTAGGATGGCCGTGCGTAAAGAGGGGCTTCGGCGAATGAAAGCAAAGGCATATCAGGGGGTTCGAGCTCCAAATTTAAGTGCTGGAGTAAAGGCATCGGGCCGCCGATGTCGGGGTAATCGCCATCAGCGTCTCCGATGAGGCGAAGTGACAGATATTCCTAACGCGCGCGATGAAGGAGAATAGCAGCATGGACTGATCGCACATCGTCCAAGTCATTATAGAATTCATCCACGCGGATGGAAAGCGGGCAAAACCCGGATCGGCTGAGAGCGGACGCCACGCAAGCAGGGTTGTTGCACGATTTGGGTATCTCTATGGCTCTGCAAAGTGCGGGAACGCCAAGGCGATTTTGAGCCATCCGGCGCAAATGTGGGCGAGAAGAATTGGCGAGCGAGAGCCGGCAAGTGGTGAGCATGAGGGGTAGATCGGAAGGAAGTGGATGAAGATTTCGCAGACTATTTCGTTCAGCAACGTCAAGACCGGGTACTTGTAGGAGTAAAGACGGTCTTGAACGAGCGCTCGTTGACTTTGCAACACGGAAAGGGAGCGCTTGAGATCCTGGATTTGCGCATCGAAATCCGCGATGCGAGCACGGTCGGCGGCAAGCGCGTCGATCATGGGGACTGTGAATAGAGCCAGGTTCAGGTTCAATACTGAGTACTGAGTATTCGATCCACTGTTACGTTCTGGAGAGCTGCCAGTGATTGGAAAGATGAGCGGAGAAACCAAGTCCAAAAGGAATCAGTTCCGCGACTCACGCCACCCTTCCGCAACTACCACAACGGAAGAACTGCAAACGATACTCAGCTGAGCCCAATATCTTTGGCTGGAGATGTTATCCAGCCTGCATAATGCCTCCTGCGCGACCACTACCTCATTGACCAGAATCGTATCCCGAAGACTTGTCGACGGCTGCGTTACAATCGGCCCGAAGCCAATTGGTTCCCTCTACGGTTGCGCTAATAGGTTGCGTGATATTCCAGGATATTCCTCGTGCGACCCCTCAGGCCCCGTCGGACCTCAGCTATCGACCATCTTTTCAAAGGATGAGCCGGGGTGGCTAGCGAGGCTTCGACGAAGCGAACGGCTTCGTTGCTAATTTCGATTTCAACCGGGGCTTGAAATTTCGCGAACTAGTACCCTTCTGCCCGGTTGCAGCTCTTCCTCAAATGCGCGCCGCTAGCTAAGTTGCAACTTGGGCGAGCGCACAACTTGGCGCTCTTTAAAGTCGTCGAGTCCTTGTGCGAGCCGCGATGATCATGCGCCACCGCCTGCAATTGGCGACCAACCGCGTTTGAGCCGAACGTACAAATGGCGAAAGCGGCACCTCGCGCGAATTCGAGTTGAAGATCGGTAAGCAGAGGGAGCGCGTATATATCGGAGTCTTCACGAGGATCACTCTCAATTTCTCAACCTGAACTTCAATGGCAACGACGCGGCAGATTTTCGTAGCATCCAAAGACGGAACGCAATATGCGTGGATGCCAAGGGGATCCTTCAAAGCCGTGCATCGTCTTCGTGCACGGCATGTCCACGGGAATGGGCTGTTTCGACGAGATATTTGCGGACCCGGTGTGGGTTGCGCAGGTGTTTCTGGTGAGCGATTCAGCCTTCGATGGGCTAAATTTCTGCCATTGTTAAACGAGCTTGGCATGCCCAGGTCCGGTACGATATCCGCGGCCATGGAATTAGTCCAGTGGACACGGAGGATAGCTCAAAGTGGGAGGCGGTGCGGTTTGTGGAGGATTTTGACGCGGTAATTCGATACTTTGGGGTCACTCGGCCGTTCTTTGCGGGGTGGTAAATGCGGTTCAAATTTCAATCTTCAATCTATTCACTCGGATATCCCAGGTCGTACGGTTGTATGTGGAGTGTCTTTTTGAATTCACTTGCATCGATGAACTAATTGCCATTATGATATCGTATCCCAGTGGACATCCTCACCTTGCACGATCCGAGGGTCTGATTCTGATGGGGCCGTTGCCTTTCGTCGCATTCCACGATGCAGTACGACCGGCGGCTCTCGACGCCGTCCCAGGCATCACCAACTACACAGATGTCGCGCTGTTCAAGTCCGCCACCACCACCTGGATAGACTCTATCACCGTGAAGCCGATGTCCTACTCCACACGCCTCACCATACTGGGCGCGGTGTTGTTGCAGCCCGGCAAGGCATTCAACGTGGCGTTCGCGCGTCCCCAGGACGCCGAGGCGCTGCCTCGTGTTGCAGCCACTGGCAACCTGCCGCTGCTGTTGGTACTGGGGAAGCATGACAGGGTAGTTTACAGTCCCAAGGTCCGGGAATATTACGAGAATACTTTGCAATGGGTGGGCTTGGAGGTAGCCGACATCGACAGAGGTCATGCGATGTGGTTGGACTCCCCGGACCAGGTGCGCGAAAGCGTTCTCAGTTTTGTTGCGAGGCAAATAATGTAGAGCGAATAATACCCGGCATTGCGGGCTCTGTGACCAGACCGTAATCAAACGTCGACGCGAAGGCCCTCGCGCATAGCTAGTATTTGGTTCAACAGAGCTTTGGACTTACAGCCGAGTTTGAAATTGATACGCAAGGGCGAACTACTTACTGGTAGACCGCAATAATATATAATGTGCAGACATAGTCAACCACGAGGATATTGTGTAAGAAGAATGAATGCATGGTTGATTTCTGGTTTATGTCGTACGAAAACAGCAAGGATATTGGATGTGTAATCGTTCAGCACTGTTTGTTAAGAATGAGAAAGGCAGGAGACATAACTGACTCGCACGTACGATTGTTTATGAACTCGTGAGGTTGCTTTCGTCCTCCGAGGCATCAGATCATGAATCTCCTGCCGAATCCACTCCATCACCCACGTACGAGCCGACGAAGAACATCTGAATCGAAGGGAATGCCGTGCAGTATGATTCCTTGAGTACTGATCTTTGGCCAACGATCTGCACATGCTGGAGCCTAAGCTTGCAGCCCCATTTCGATATAAACGAAGACAGTGAATCAATAGGGCCAGGTCCCAAGAAGCGTTCGGAGATCTTCAGACTGCAGAGAGCAGGAACGATGAAGGTCGGGAGATGCTTTACATGGCCCGGCTTCGGGGTGGGATCATGTAATGACAAAGATTGCAAGGATGGAAGTGTGACAACGACCTCCTCACTAGCCCTTGTCTCGTCAAAATCATCGTAAAGTTCCAGTTCACAATGCGTCAAGTTGGCCGCCTGCTGCAGAACTGGGACACATTCGTGCACGTACATTGTGTTCAAAGTGAGCGATGTCAATTGAGCCCAAGGCAAAACGACCCTCACGACGGCATCATCGTTCAGAATGGCTGTGCGTAAAGAGGTGCCTCGACGAATGAGTATTTAGGCAAGTCCGAATTGGTTTCAAATTCCAAATCTAGGTGCTGGAGCAAAGGCATCGGGCCGCCGATGTCGGGGCAATCGTTATCGGCGAGGCGAAGTGACAAGTATTCCCAGCGCGCGCGGTGAGGGAGGATAGCGGCAAGGACTAGTCCTACATCGTCCCATCCACCATATCCATCCACGTTAATGGAAAGCGGGAAAAAACCGGATTGGCCGAGAGTGGACGCCAGACAATCAGGGTTGTTGCAAGACAGTATCTCCATGGCTCTCCAAAGTGCGGGGAATGCCAAGGCAATTCTTCGCCATCCGGCGCAGATGTGCGTCAAAAGAATTGGTGAGCGAGAGCCGGCAAGTGGTGGGCAGGAGGGATAGACCGGAAGGAAGTGGATGAAGATTTCGCAGACGATTTCGTTCGGCAACGTCAAGACAGGGTACTTGTAGGAATCGAGCCGCTCTTGAGCGAGCGCTCGTTGACTTTGTAACACGGTAAGAGTGTGCTCGAGATCCTGAATTTGTGCATCGAGATCCACGATGCAAGCACGGTCTGCGGCAAGCGCGTCGATCATGGGAGCTGGGAATAGAGTCAGGTTGAATACTGAATATGCGATCTCATGCGTACAGTAAGAATAATGGGGCGGGCACAGATGGAGGTAACGGCAGGGGGATGTAGATGGCGACGCTGGATGTGCGTCTGGTTCCGTGGGTGTGCGGGCGAGCTAGATATAAATCTTATTAGCTCTTCACGCGGCCGTGTGGGTGGGCAAATCTAGAATCAATAGATTGTTTATACCTAGATATAAATCTTATTACTGTAAGGAATGTAAGTAAGGAGTGTAGAGGGAAATATAAAGGAAAGACATACGCTTTTCACTCGACCGTGGGGGTGGGCAGAACGAAGAGCGTCGTGGGGAGACATAGGCTATATGTGATATATAAATTCCAGCCGTCATATCGCTCGCGAACTAGCTCCGCGCCAACTTGTTCCGAACTCCACCTTTAATATACAGACCATTGTGTTCGCTGCCGTTCTAGAAGTGATTGCCAAGATGAGCGAAGAGAACAAGTCCAAAAGCGGTCAGCTCCGAGTTCGTGACTCACCCTTCTTGGCAACTACCACGACGGCCGCGGCCAACGACATACTTGGCCCGATATCTTTGGCCGGAAATTTTACCCAGCCTGCATGATGCCTGCTGCGCGACCACATCATGTGAGTTTCGACTTGTCGATGGCTACGTTACAATCAGTTCGAAGCGAGGAGCGACCAGGCCCCGGGAAGCTCCACCAAAGGGTTGTCCGGAAATTTTCAAGATTTTGGCCTCAAAAACGCAATTTTCGGGAGCTCAAAAACGCAATTTCGGACAAGGGTAGTGACATGTAACAAATGTGACACCGCCAAAACGTGACACAAAACGATTTTTTTAGCTACAGATAGAGAGGCGCATTCGACTATGGCTTCTTCACCTTCAGTATAACCTTTCTAATCTCCTTGACCACAGACTCTTTTTTTGGGAGCATATTCCAGCGTAAAGCAGCGCGGTGTGATCGGCACCTGTCCGCCAAAATCCCTCAAAAACGCAATATCCGGACAAGGATTTGGAAATTTTGGCCTCAAAAACGCAAAATTCGGACATGGAAATGGCCAAATTTCGGCCTCAAAAACGCAATTTTTCGGACAACCCTTTGGTGGAGCTTCCCGGGGCCTGAGCGACCGCAACTAGGAACTGGCAAGACCCAGAAATCCCCACACACGAAATGAAACCTTCAACCCTCATTACTCCGACGGCTTAACAACTCTCGCTACCACGGCCTTTCTAGGTATATTGTCGGGGATTCACGTCCATGGTGGCTGCCCGAGTCTGACTTCTTTGAATGGCATGCCACAGCGTTGAAATATCGTGGACTCGTTTGGGGACATCTCAAACTGAAATCCAAGCTCATAGTGGCGAGGTATCCACTGCTTCGGCGGGTATGCGCATTGAAGTGCTTGGGCTCCAAATCATTTCTCGGCCTGAGAGCCCGTTGCTGCCTTCTTTGAGCAATGGTATGTCACAGCAACTACTGCAACTTTCGGCGCTGGGTTTCGACTCCAATCGTACACCGCCCCAACCGCGCTGACCTATTCATTCACCATTGCATCCTATCTACACATAACCTTTCTTCATGTCTTTCAACGAACTTGCGGTCGAGTTTGAAATGATAATAATATGCACGAATAAACTGCTTGCAGACCGTAACAGTATATTATGTGGATATAGTACACATGCACGTGTACACTCAGGCTACAAGGATACAGGAGGATACTATGTAATAAGAATCAATGCATGATTGGTTTTTGGTTTACAAAAACAGAAAGGATATTCAATTTGGACGTGAGCACTGTCACAAATAATTGTTCACGAAATTGTGAGGTTGCTTTCGTCCTCTCTTCCGAATCCGCTCTATCACCCACGTACGAGCCGACGAAGAACATTTGAATCGAAGGAAATTGCCGTGTGGTAGGAGCGCTTGAGTACTGATCTTTGGCCGACAATCTGCACACGCTGGAGTCTGAGCTTACAGCCCGATTCGATATAAACGAAGACAGCGAATCAATGGGGTTGGATCCCAAGAAGCGTTCGGGGATCACTAGACTGCAGAGAGCAGGAGCGACGAAGATCTAGGGATTGATCCACACGATGCATCAGCGGATCGGGGTCATTTAATGTCAACGATTGCAGGGACGGAAGGGCGACGTCGACGACATTCATAAGATTCCCGTCAAAATCATCATAAAGTTCCAGTTTCACAATGCGTCAAGTTGGCCACCTGCTGCAGAACAGGGACACACTCGTGCAGGTACATTGTTTTCAAAGTCAGCGAAGTCAGTTGCGCCAACGGTAGAATGATCTGTGTGGGGGCGGAATGGTTTAGGATCGTTGTGCGTAAATGTGGGGGCCCTCGATGAATGAAAGCTCAGGCCACTTCGAGCCAACGACAAGCTCCAAATCTAGGTGCCAGAGTAAAGGCATCGAGCCACCGATGCAGGGGTAATTGTTATCGGATTGTGCGGCAAGGCAAAGTGACAAGTATTGCCAGGCGCGTGCGGTGGGAGAGAACAGCCGTAATAAATGGCCCTACATTGTCCAATCCACTACACCATCCATCCATGCAGATGGAAAGCGGGCAAAAAACCGGATCGGCCCGAGAGTGGACGCCAGACAAGCAGGGTCGCTGCAAGATATCTCCATGGCTCTCCAAAGTGCGGAGAATGCCAAGGCAATTTTTCGCCATCCGGCGCAAGTTGTGTGTCAGAAGAATTGGCGGGCGAGAGCCGGCAAGTGCAGTAGGGATAGACCGGAAGGAAGTAGATGAAAATTCGCCGACAATTTCGTTTGGCAACGTCAAGACAGGATACTTGTAGGAATCGAGTCGTCCTTGAGCAAGCGCTCTTTGACTTCGCAATATGCAAGACTCGGAGTGTGCTCGAGATCCTGGATCGTGCTTGTATCTAACACGGCAAGAGTGTGCTCGAGATCGTGGATTGGGCATCGAAATCCACGATGCGAGCACGGTCTGCTGCAAGGGCGTCGATCATGGGCACTACGGGGGCCAGGGTACTACTAGCAAATATGTGGTTTCATATGAACACACCGTTAGGTTCTGGTTTACAACAACGGATTACAAGATCATGATGAGCGGAGAGATCAAACTTAGAGTGATACCGTGTTGGTGGTACCGCCACTTTGTCCTTTACACACTGACCACTAGCATCACAAAGATAACTTGAACCAACCGCCGACGTGCAAATTTGGTTGTACTGGGTCCGATATCCTTTTAGAAAATCTTACTCAGACTGCATAACTGCGTTCTGCCCAGCCCGTGACTTGACCAAGAAATCGTGTCCGGAAACTTTTGTCTAGCTGCATTCCCGCCTTTCCACTTTGTCGACCGTGACGGCTACTTTGCACCTGCCCCGAAGCCACCCTTTTAAGGGAAGCCATGGCAACTTTCACAGCCACTAGGACTCGAGAGCCAAAAAACCCTCTGAAAAGCCTCACACAAAATGAATCTTCGGCCCTCTATCGAACCCAGGAAATCTGCACCCAACGCGTCTACGGTGGCCAATGGCTGCATCTTGTCGGGATAGACGGCTATTTTGCCGTCGTCTTCCGAATCCCGTCCCACGTCCTTCATCGGCGAAACGGGTCCGTCGACGGCACCTGGCGAACCTATAAGATGTCAAGATGGCATCGTGAGCATCGTGATGGTGATGCGAAGTCCAGTCGCGGACTCAGAACCCATCGATCACCCGAGGACGGGCAGTTGCAAAGTGCCTGAACAAACGTTCTCTTGTGGGGATTCAAATATTAACCAGGACTTCAGAGGACCTCCCAGACGTTTCCTAAACGTGTGATATAGCCTTAACGCGAATTGAGTTACGGCCGAGCACCTTAGCCAACGCCATGGCCCGTCCTCTTACTCGCAGCTTTCGCCGTCTGGTTGACCAAGGTTGTCGTCGAAAAAGACCCTCTCCTTCCGCTCGGCGGCTCGTGAGATCAGGTCAGTGGCGCGGCGGTCTTTTAATGCCTGAGGACTGATGGCCACTTCACAGCGCCTTGCCATACCCGGGTGCTTTGAGCTACATCCTTTCGCACCCCAGCTATGCTTTCCGGCCGCTGGTTTCCCCTTCCAAACCAGATTGGCTCGTGGTATGCGAATTCACACGTCTGTACTCAGAATCCTTTTTCAACGTTCATACTGACTTGCGGGTCAGCACATACGCGAAACACGGAAGTACGGCCATCGGCTCAGTGTTTCTCTCGGGGTCCGTGCCGATCATTTGGCTGGCTGACGCAGAAGGAATCAAAGACCGTTGCTGGAGAGGCCACGGTGTTTCAGAAAGACGTAGAAGCTGTTAGTATTCATTTACACGCGTCGTTTGTCCAAACATCTAACTCTAAAAACTCCAAAATACAGTACGAGGCTCTAAATTTCTATGGGGAAAAATGTTGTTGGCACGGAGGGCGCCGATTGGCGGCGGCACGCAGATCGCGAAACCAGCTTTTAACGAGGTGCGTGCCCGTCGAGTCGATTATTTGTCCAATATTTCAAATCATTTCAGGCGGGTAACGCGTTCGCCTGGATGGAGACCGTCCGCGTTTGTAAATGAATGGTTCGCGGAACTCGACGCAATCCAAGTGAAGCAGGACAAACCTATCACTCTCGATGCAACGAAGGATCTCGTCCAGGTGCGTCTTCGTCCAGCTCTCCGGACACAGCTCACACATGAAACTCAGGTCACCCTTCTCGTTATATCTTCTGCCGGGTTCGGTCGCCGCGCATCATGGCAGCAAAACGCCTCTGCCGTGCCTCCCGGTCAGCTCATGGCGTTTGGGCCGGCGATCTTCGCTGTTGTCGAGCACCTCTTCACGAAGGTGCTTACGCCTGAATGGCTGTACACACTTTCGGAACGCGTGTACATTCCGGTGATTGGACGGATTGTGCGGGACACCAACCATGCTTACGAGGCGCTGAAGCTGCACATGCTCGAGCTGGTATCGCTGTCGCGCGCGTGGGTCGTCGACGGCAGAGTTTCCAATATGGACGCGGGGCTGCTGCGGAATCTCGTCGAGGCGAACATGGCCGCACAGGAGGACGAGGATGCTCCGGATGCGACCACCAATTCGTACAAGAGCCTGACCGACGACGAGCTATTGTCGAATACCTTCGTGCGTTCATCCTCTCTTATTCGACTACATCTGACCGACCCTGGACGACACAGACGTTTCTTCTCGCTGGTCATGGTATGTCTGCGTCATCTACATTCAAACTGCTCTGACCTGAGATCAGAGACAACCGCCCATTCGCTGATATTCGCGGTCGCACTTCTTGCCCTCTACCCCGACGTACAGCTGAGAATACGAGGAGGCACTTACACTGTGGCCCGACGGTGCCCCCATCACCGCGACTACCTCGGTAAGTTTCTGTCTCATGGTACAGGTGCTGATTTCGCCTGTTCCCAGTCCTACAAAGAGTCCATGCCCAGATTGGTAAGACGACCTTTATGACCGCCCAATACCACATCCTCACATCCTACAGCCCTATGCACTAGCTACATTCCACGAGACTATCCGCCTGTTCCCTCCGATTGTGCGCATCTCGAAGATCGTCCATGCGGACACCACCATTAAAGCGCACCGCTTCACGACCACCTCTAACGGCGACATCGACAACATACAAGACATCTCCGTGCCCGTTAAGACCGGAAACACGATCCTGGTCGATATAAGGGGTCTTCATATGAACCGTGCGTTCCTACTTCTGCTGTATGCAGCTTCAGTCACCCATCTTCTTTCCACAGCGATGTATTGGGGCTCCGACGCCGCGTCTTTCAAACCTGAACGCTTCATGGACACTGAGTCGTACAAGTGGCCGCGTGATGCCTGTACGTTTGCCACTGTCTCTATATCATCTACCATCCCTTATCGGGATCTAATAGTCGTCGCGTTTTCTGCCGGCCCGCGAAACTGCATCGGGCAGCGGTTCGCGCTGACGGAGAGCGTGTGCGTGCTTGCCAGTCTGGTGCGGACCTACGAAATTTCCGTCCCGGAGAAGCTGCGCGCGAAGCCTTTTGAGGAGCAGAAGAGGTCGCTACTGAGTTGGGTACCCGGAGTGACGATGACGCCTACGAACTGTGTTGTGAGCTTGAAGCGCAGATGATAATTATGATATCGTTTGATACCCGAGGTACGCCAATACCTGCAGGAAGAATCCAGCTATAGCTGGTACCATTGTACACCAAGGCAAAGATGTAGCTTTCGCTCGTCATTCGAAAACTCGGATGAGTCATAATATTTTGAAAAGGTGTATGTGAGAAGAGGCACCCAATCGAGCCCTGGCCAGATTGAATTTCTCTTCATATCGCATACGCTGCGGGATGTACCATGATGATGGGAGGAACGAAACAATGCTGCTGATCAAAAATGCCATAAACGGAGGGTAGCGGTAGTTTACTCCGTTTGGACAAGCGCTTTCCATCCTGCACGCCAATGGCTTCGAAATCCACTTCATCTCTTCACCTAACAACAACTCCTTTAAATTCCGGATTTCGACGTCGTGGACAGTCAAGTTTCTTGCGCTGGGGATGAAGTCAGCCGACGAGCAGTCATTCGGGACAATTCCGACGAAGATCTCGCGAGGGCTTCCGGGCCACCTTCACAAGTGCCGCTGCGAGTCGCCTGTCATCCATCAAAAGTAGAGCGAGTTACGCCCGAGCAGCTTCACCCCCCACCTTAACTCGACTTCCATGTTCAATCTCTTACTCGCAGCTTTCGCCGTCTGGCTGACCAAGGTTATTGTCGAAAAGACCCTCTCTTTCCGCTCGGCCACCCGCGAAATCAGGTTCATGGCTTTATCGGCTCATTCCTGGCACTGACCAGTACGTCACAGTGGCGCGCCATACGCCGGCCTCCTCTGGATACATCCCTTTCGCAGCCTGGCTCTGGTATCCGGGCGCTGGTTCCCCATTTTAAGCCAGATCGGCTCGTATTATTCGGGATTCACGCGTTCGTCCCCAATATCATCTAGATGTCCATACTGACTTCGGGTCAGCATACGTGAAACATGGAAGTACGGCCATCGGCTCAGTTCTTCTCTCGGGGTCCATGCCAACCCTCTGGCTAGCGGACGCAGAGGGGATCAAGACTGTTGCTGAAGAGACCACGGTCTTTCAGAATATAGAAGCCGTTCGTATCCATTTTCATGCGTCGCCGTTCTTTGCTCAACACCTGCCTTCGCAAACGCAGTACGAGACTGTAAATATCTACGGAGAAAGCCTCGTTGGCTCAGAAGGCGCTGAATGGCGGCGGCACCGCAGGGTGGCAAAACCAGCTTTTAATGAAGTGCGTGCGCGCCGATTCCTCGTTCGATATTTTGAATCATTTTCAGGCATGCAACGCGTTCGTTTGGATGGAAACCGTCCGCATCGTCAATGAATGGTTCGCGGCACTGGATGCAGTCCGGGCAAACCAGAACAAGAAACTCATCACCCTCAACGCACTGAAGGATCTCGTCCAGGTGCCTCTGCTTCGATCTCTCTGTAAACCACACATACTCAGCCCTGGCAGGTTACTCTCCTCGTGATATCCTCTGTCGGATTCGGCGTCGCCGCGCCTGGCAGCAAAATACTTCCACAGTCCCTCCCCCGGGCCAACTAATGGCCTTCGGGCCGGCGGTCTTCGCGGCCGTCGACCACCTCTTCCCGAAGGCGCTCACGCCGAAATGGCTCTCGGCCCTTTCGGAACGCGTGTACATTCCGGTAATTGGACGGATCGTACGGGACACTAACCATGCGTACGAGGCGCTGAAGCTGCATGGTCGAGCTGGTATCGCTGTCGCGCGCGTGGGTCGTTGAGGGCAAAGTTTCCAATATGGACGCAGGGCTGCTGCGAAACTCGTCGAGGCGAATATGGCAACACAGGAGGATGAGGGTGCAGCCCCTGCTCCCTATAAGAGCTTGACTGACGACGAGCTTTTCTCGAATACCTTCGTGTGTCATATTCTCGTATTCATCCGCATCTCATCGACGCTGGATCTAGTTGTTTCTTCTGGCAGGGCATGGTACGCCTGTTACTTGCTTCGCATTCAAACTGCTCTGACTCCGGATCAGAAACGAGTGCTCACTCGCTGGCGTTCGCGGTCGCATATTTGGCTCTATATCCTGACGTACAACAGAAAATATACGACGAAGCGTTCATGCTGTGGCCTGACGGTGCTCCTAAAACTGCGTCCACTTCGGTAAGCTGCCACCTGATTCCACTATTTTCCATCCTGATTCTCGGTCGCTCTCAGTCCTACCGAGAGTCATGCCTCGATTGGTAAGATAGCGTCCTGCGCGAGATGACGACATCCTCACATTGTACAGTCATACACACTAGCTACATTCCACGAGACTATCCGCCTCTTCCCTCCGGTTGTGCGCATCTCGAAGATCGTCCATGCGGACACTACCATTAAAGCGCACCGCTTCACGACCACCTGTAACGGCGACATCGGCCACGTACAAGACATCTCCCTGCCCGTCAGAACCGGAAGCATGGTCCTAATTGATATAAGGGGTCTACACATGAATCGTTCGTTCCTCTCTCTGCATTACCCGGAGTCACTTCATCTCCCCCGACAGCGATGTACTGGGGTCCCGACGCCGAGTCCTTCAAGCCCGAACGCTTCATCGACACTGAATCGTACAAGTGGCCGCGCGATGCGTGTAGGTCCCACGCCCTAAAATCATCTAGCGCTTCTCACTGGGTTCTAGTTCTCGCTTTCTCTGCTGGCCCGCGGGGCTGCATCGGGCAGCGATTCGCGCAGACGGAGAGCGTGTGCGCGCTTGCCTGCCTGGTGCGGACCTACGAAATTTCTGTCCCGGAGAGGCTGCGCGCGAAGCCGTTTGAGGAGCAGAAGCGGTCGTTACTGAGTTGGGTACCCGGAGTGACGATGACGCCCACGAACTGTGTTGTGGCTTGAAGCGCAGATCATAATATTGTCTGATACGCCAGCTACGCTAATACTTGTCGTTCTTGAAATTTTCTTAAATATACTCTCTTGTCCTTGGATTTCTTTCTCCCACGTTATCCCTGCCGCCAATAGTTAGGCACTCGAACACACATCGAGGCCGCCCACGAGCTTTCCGTCGCACCTGATTATCTCCCTGGCGGCCCTGCTCGTTCGAAAACTCGGATGATTCATAATAGCTTGAAAAGGTACGTGAGAAGAAGCATCCAATCGGAACCCAGGTGGTCAGATTGAATTTCTTCTCAGATCGTCCGCTGCGGGGATGATGATGGAGCGCGAAAACAATGATGCTGATCAAAATTCCATAAACGGACAGTAGCGGTAGTTAGCTCCGTTTGGGACTAGCGCTTCCCTTCGTCCTTCCATCCATCCTGCTGTCAACGCACGCCAATGGCTTCGAAATCTACTTCATCTCTTCACCTAGAGATAACAACAACCCCTTCTTCCGTATTTCGGCTGGATGTCGTGGACAGTCGAGTTTCTTTTAAGAGTTTCTTGCACTGCCAGTGGGAATCCTTGAATAGGGATCGGGACAGTACCGTATACGGTACGTAAATACGGCCCGTAAAAATGTGGTTTTGAGGGCCCTACGGGACGGTTACGGCACGGTTCTGGAAGCCGTACCAAGCCGTATTACGGGGTTAAGAACAACGCCAGCAGGTGTGTGGGATTCAAAATGCTGAATCATACTTTCCTTCACCTCCCTGTGTAAGTATTCAACCTCCATCATCCTCCTACCAGCCTGGGAAGCAGAGAAAGAACAAGCCGTACCGTACCGTAAAATTACGGGGCCTCTCCAGAACCTATACGGTACGGTACGGAACATCGTGAAAGCCGTAACCGTAACCGCATTTTACGGTTACGGCCCCGATCCCTATCCTTGAAGTCAGCCTAGGGCTGCGCGCCGTGCCCGTCGCGACGGTTCTACGGCACCCGTCGAACAGGTACCCGTGAGTTCAACCATGACTCGGTATGTCGGCCCTCGTGCGCCAAGGAGGGAGAAATGCGCCAAAATACATGTAATCATTTAACGTCTCTTCTTTGAGGCTGCAAGCAATTTGATTACCGCAGTGAGTCTCTTCTCCCGAAGTTGTTCCCGAAATTGAGCTTGCAGGGCGAAGTCGAACGAGTGGGTGTTTAATTAACGGTGCAGCAGTTTCGTTGTCCTCACAGGTATTGCAAAGGTTTGAGATTTGATTCTCAAAGCCGTAGACACGTCACAGCCGTCCCGCCACCCTTCCCGCCCCTGGGGGGTCTGCACCTCCCACTTGACAGCCGTTAAATGAAAGGCCGTGCCCGTTGGGCCACAACGGCACGGTGCGCAGCCCTAAGTCAGCGGAAGACCGGTTGCGTCGGGGCAATTCCAACAAAGATCTCTCGTAAGGGCTTCTGGGACACTTTCACAATGCAAGTCGTCTGTCATCCAGCCATCAA
This sequence comes from Mycena olivaceomarginata, assembly GCA_029378375.1. NCBI lineage: Eukaryota > Fungi > Basidiomycota > Agaricomycetes > Agaricales > Mycenaceae > Mycena > Mycena olivaceomarginata. Next base: position 45,082 of record JARKIC010002587.1, read on the forward strand.
AAGTAGAGCGAGTTACGCCCGAGCCCAAGCATCTTGACCCTCCCTCCATCTCCTTCCATGTTCCATCTCTTACTCGCAGCTTTCGCCGTCTGGTTGACCAAGATTATTGTCGGAAAGACCCTCGCTGTCCGCTCGGCCACCCGCGAAATTAGGTTCATGACCTTTGTTCGCTCATTCCTGGCACTGACCACCATGTCACAGCGCCGCGCCATCTGATGGCGTCCTCTGGATACATCCCTTTCGCGCCCTATCTATGGCATGTGGGCACTAGTTCCCCTTTCCAAGCCAGATCGGCTCGTGGGATTCAAAATTCAGGCGTTCGTCCCCAATATCATCTAGGTGTCCATACTGACTTCGGGTCAGCATACGTGAAACATGGAAGTACGGCCGTCGGCTCAGTTCTTTTCTCGCGGACCATGCCAACCCTCTGGCTAGCGGACGCAGAGGGGATTAAGACCGTTGCTGGAGAGGCCACAGTCTTTCAGAAAGACATAGAAACCGTTCGTATTTTTCATTTGTCGCCGTTCTTTGTTCAACACCTGCCTTTGCAAACACAGTACAAGACTGTAAATATCTACGGAGAAACCTCGTTGGCACAGAAGGCGCTGAATGGCGGCGGCACCGTAGGGTGGCAAAACCAGCTTTTAATGAAGTGCGTGCGCGCCGATTCCTCGTTCGATATTTTGAATCATTTTCAGGCATGCAACGCGTTCGTTTGGACGGACACCATCCGCATCGTCAATGAATGGTTCGCGGCACTGGATGCAGTCCAAGCAGGCCAGAACAAGAAACCCATCACCCTCAACGCACTGAAGGATCTCGCCCAGGTGCCTCCGCTTCGATCTCTCTGTAAACATACTCAACCCTGGCAGGTTACCCTCCTCGTGATATCCTCTGTCGGATTCGGCCGCCGCGCATCCTGGCAGCAAAATGCTTCCACAGAGCCTCCCCCGGGCCAACTAATGGCCTTCGGGCCGGCGGTCTTCGCGGCTGTCGAGTACCTCTTCCCGAAGGCGCTCACACCGAAATGGCTCGGCCCTTTCTGAACGCATGTAATACCCGTGATTGGCCGGATGGTGCGAGACGCGAACCATGCGTACGAGGCCCTAAAGCTGCACATGGGCGAACTGGTGTCGCTGTCGCGCGCGTGGGTCGTTTAAGGCAAAGTGTCCAATATGGATGCGGCGCTCCTCCGCAACCTCGTCGAGGCGAATATGGAGGACGAGGATGCAGCCGCCAATTCCTATAAGAACTTGACTGACGACGAACTTTTCTCGAATACCTTCGTATGTCATATTCTCATATTCATCTGCATCTCATCGACGCTGGATCTAGTTGTTTCTTCTGGCAGGGCATGGTATGCCTGTCACTTGCTTTGCATTCAAACTGCTCTTACTCCGGATCAGAAACGACTGCTCACTCGCTGGCATTCGCGGTCGCGTATTTGGCTCTATATCCTGACGTACAACAGAAAATTTATGACGAGGCATTGCTGCTGTGGCCTGACGGTGCTCCTAAAACTGCGTCCGCTTCGGTAAGCTGCCACCTGATTTCACTATTTCACAGCCTGATTCACGGTCGCTCTCAGTCCTACGGAGAGTCGATGCCTCGATTGGTAAGATAACATCCTCCGCGAGACGATGCGATGGCATCCTCACATTGTACAGCTCTACACACTAGCTACATTCCACGAGACTATCCGCCTCTTCCCTCCGGTTATACGCATCTCGAAGCTCGTCCATGCGGACACCACCATTAAAGCGCACCGCTTCACGACCACCTCTAATGGCGACATCGACAATGTACAAGACATCTCCGTCCCCGTCAAGGCCGGAAGCATGGTCCTGGTTGATATAAGGGGTCTACATATGAATCGTTCGTTCCTCTCTCTGCATTACCCGGAGTCATCTTATCGCCCCCGACAGCGATGTACTGGGGCCCCGACGCCGAGTCCTTCAAGCCCGAACGCTTCATCGACACTGAATCGTATAAGTGGCCGCGCGATGCGTGTACGTCCCACGCCCTAAAATCATCTAGCGCTTCTCACTGGGTTCTAGTTCTCGCTTTCTCTGCTGGCCCGCGGGCCTGCATCGGGCAGCGATTCGCGGTGACGGAGAGCGTGTGCGTGCTTGCCAGCCTGGTGCGGACCTACGAAATCTCCGTCCCGGAGAAGCTGCGCGCGAAGCCGTTTGAGGAGCAGAAGCGGTCGCTGCTGAGTTGGATACCCGGGATCACAATGGCGCCTACGAACTGTGTTGTGAGCTTAAGGCGCAGATCATAATATGTCCGACATGTGGGCTACGTGCTAATACTTTTCGTTCTTAGAATAGTTCTTGAGCTATGCGCTGTTGTTGTCAATAAGTCTCTCTGCCGTCGATGCTGGTCTTTTTTTCCCGCACAATCGGAAGCGGAACACCCATTTGTTAGCGGCTGCACGGACCGCCTCGTCGCCCCACATCAGCACAATCCCTTGTCCATAAACCCACTCTTTCTTTTCTGTGGATCCGGACTTGTCAGCGGTTACGAGTGAACCGGACCAAGGATGCTTACCCCCGATTAGCACGTAACCATCGCCCTCAATTTCGATCCTCTTCTGCAGCGGTATGAATAGGTCCTCCACCAAGAGGGTCTCCACGGCGGTCTATGTTACGACGCGTCAGTTGTATCGGAATGAAAGGAGGAAGGGTGAAGGCACCGTGATCTCCTCCTGCGCGTCACAATACGCAGCAACCTCCTCGCACGTAGGGAACCTTCAGTCCGCAAATGTCGATCAACCAATCTGCGCTCGCGTCGCGTCCGGGTTAGCTGGCTGAACACACCTCGATTGCGGCTCCATCTTGATCATCACCTGCACCACCGTCGGTTCGCGCAGCTCGCCGCCGCGTCGAGTCTGTGGAGGAAAGAACACGAGCGACGACTCTTCCAGACGCAGGGGGCGATAAGACATGGCAGGTGAAAGGAGCACGTTCGCTTCCCGCGGGAGCCGAAGAAACGTAAAAGGCAAGATACTTTCCCGATTTGGCAACTGGAAGAAAAAATCGCATATACGCTCGAGACGCTTCAATTGCGTGGTATAACTGAAAAATCTAGATCAGGACTGCTATGCAGAGATACGATTATTTCCAGCCCCAGAGTAGAATTCGATCAACGAAGTGGTGTCTCTACCGAGCCGCTTTCCAAACTGCTGTCAGAAAGGAATGGCTTCCTAAAAATGGACCTCGAAGCTTAAAGACTCGAACACCAATTAATCTGGCCATGCCAGTTGTCTTTCCGTATCTATTCGCAGGGTTCAACCTTGTTGAAAATTCAGATTTTCAACTGTCAAACGACAAACCTGTAAATTTCATACAGGAACAACCTGAATGGCTTTAAAATATTTCACGGTACGGACCGGAATCGAAGTTAGACAGCACTTCTGGAGTGGTAGAGCATTTTTTGACGTATCAAACTATTCGAGCTCCGCCATCATTAATATTCCCATCGCGTTCTTCCTTTCGTTCTTCCTAATCGCTCGCTTCCGCCAGATATGCTTTTAGCGATATTGCCGAATTGTTATTCCGTCAAACGGTTGAAGCTTCACCCAGCTTTGAGTCGGCACGACAGCGGTGGTGGAACAGGATCATGTGAACACCATCTATCTTCTGGAATACTGCATCTCAAACCCGGGCCGACGTTGTCTCGAACTCGACAGGCTGTCGGTATCACGTATCATTGGCTGCATTCTACCGCGATTAGGCTCCGTACTGGCGGCTGTAACATTTTGCTGTGCACATCCAAACGCCACCGGGGCTGCAATTTCCGACTCTACTCGTCCGCGTCGGGGCTAGAACGAAACGCGAGCCTCCTCTCACAGGAAGTCGATGTATGACCACAGTAAGCATTTTGTCTTGTCTAGGATGCATAATTGTTATTCGCTACATATGATTTAATCTGCCAGAAAACTTCAACCTTCAACGACGCGCACATGTGCAAGAAACGACAACCACTATCCGTACACGGAGACTTTGTGCATAATTACTTACCTGTTATTTGGGTATTAGGTTCCGGCGCAGAAGGAAAGTCTAAGATAAATAACGCGTGCTACACAAGGAAATCCGATCCACTGGAAAAGTAGGGGCGGGCGGGGGGGGCGCGGTTCGGTCTGGAGAGATGCGACTCCGTCAGTCGCGCCCGAATTAAAGGTTAGTTGATGCTTACCTGACGGGGGTGGAGGGCGCGCGGGTACGCCGACACCGGGTCGAAGCTGGGCATCGACGAGTACCCAAGCTCCCAATTCGACTCGGGCTCGTGGTGTTGCTGGCTCGCATCGAGCTTGAAGTCCGGAGAGAACGCCCGCAGGTGGGTTGCGAACGCCCGCAGGTGGGCTGCGTCCAGCGAGCTGCACTCCGGCGCCTCCACCTTCGGCGGGTTCTCGGCCGCCCGCAGGTGGGTCGCGTCCAGCGAGCTGTACCCCGGCTCCTCCACCTTCGGCGGGTTCTCGGCCGCAAGCTCCAGCTGGAACTCGAAGATCTGCGGTGCCTCGTCGAGCGGGCGTGCCTCGCCGCCGGCCCAGGGCGCTAGGACGCCGCGGCCGCCGCGCGCGTGCATTGCGAAGGGGTTCAGCCGGAAGACGCCCATCATACGCCGCATACGCGCACTCGCCTGCGTCGCGCGGAGAGGGACCTCGGTCGGCGCGCGAGCATCTGGAGCGGCGCGAACGGGAGGTCCATGATGAACCCGTCGTGTCGGGCTGCTCTTCCTTCACTGCAGTGGGCGGCGGCGACGCGGACGACTCGGGCGAAGTGTGTTAGTGTCGGCATATGGGGTGGAATACGCGTCCGAAACGGGGGTTCGCGAGGCTGGACGGGTGAAAGGTGGGGTGTACGTGCTAACTGCGTCGAGGAGGCAGGGTGGAGTTGCTGCAACGCCGCGGGATGATTCGAGATAGGGCGGAGATGGTACAGTCCGGTGGGACGAGGCAGGATAATCGGCGAGCGCAGAGCGAGAATTATACTCGGGCTGACAGGTAAAGTTTACAGCATTCCACGGATTGACAAAGGAGGCGGGTGTTGGTATGTAATGGAGCGTCCTCGATGGTTCGGGTGTCCACTGCGCCAATCTGCTGCTGGTTGAATAATATGCGCGATCCTCTGGGAAATACGGGAGACTGCGCCGGTCAGCGTGCAGGGTGCTATAAGTCGACATAACGCTGGCGCAAGGGAAGAACAAAAATCGACACGGCTTATGCGCTCCCATGTTCAGCTTTATACTAAGGAATCGGTTCACCGTGACGGGTCGCGCGTGTCCATCTGCAAGGGCCTAATTATGAAATCGTAGATCGGCCGTGGTTCCCCCCGGGATCCACAAGAAGCGGCGTCGCGTTTTGATGCCTCCATATTTGGACCACTGACTCCGCGAAAGTATAGCCATGCCGCGACAAAAACAGACGGAAAGCCTCCGTATCGTCGTTTTTTTGTTGTATGTGTTATCGATCTACGAAGCTACTCAACTAAATTTTATTGCCCACGCCGCTGCCAGTTTTGCCACCACCCTCGATTTTGACCAGGAAAACAGCAAGCGCAGATCTTCCAGTCAGGCGAGGCGCGAAACGCAATATATTCAGTCACCCCTTAGCGCCTCATGTCCGAAGAAGCAACGCCGCAGTTTGAAGCAGCCCAGGAACCGAGGATAAGCAATAACGGTTTGGTTCTCTTCTAGAGGCCAGGCGAGAAGCTGCAGTTCGTACCGGTGTCCCGAGAATAGTGCAATATAATGCGCTTCATACGTACAAGAATGTCGGTCGAGCTGACTGCTGAAGGTCTTCTGGGGTTCGACGCGAGGTCTAAGTAGTCGACAAAATACAACGGTGGGAAAGTGGCGTTTGGCTCGTGCAGGGTCGCAAATCAGACGCTAGCCACAACGCATTCGAAACATGCTGATTTGCCCTGAACAATAATATCAGTCTCGGGAGGGTTCAAAAAAGGATTGAGGTCATAATATAACTCTATCATCGTGATGGGGAGCTCAAAGCCCGCACGGCAACCGTGTCGATCCGACGGCAATGAATTGCGGAGGATATCAGACGATTCCAGCCGATTCCACCCTGAAGCCGGGCAATAGGTGGTCGCCGCACGCTCAACGTTGGTGCCCAAATTGGGAATTTTCAACATAAGGTTCAATTGCACCAGAGGAGCGGAGCTTGCAGCATCGCGGTCGATGCGAAGCTCAGTCTGTGCGCCGGGCGATCATCTGGCCGCGGAACATCACGATAGCACGCAGATCATTGGCCTTTGGGCCGCGCTAGCCTCGCTGCGAACTTGGCGCCGGGATGCCCGACGGAGTCCATGGCTTGGACTTCGTGCGACGTCAAGGCCCGGGAGGAGCGCCGATTCCGTTGTAGCATACTGTTGATCTAGACCGAGCGAACGAAGCACCCAACGCAATTCTTTGACGCTACGTGTCGCATCTATCAGCATGACCACGGCCGTAGACGCACATTTTAATCGCGAACCCGGCGATACGAATCCCTGAGTTCAAGCCGCGCAATTTTCAGAGAATCCAGGCTCGGATATAGATATCAAGGCGCCAAAAAGTGAGATGGAATAAAAATCTGGGGCAAACGATGATGGTCTTCTTCTCAATCCTTCGATCCACGGTTTCATGCCTTAGGCTAATCACGTAAATATCAGTTTTCGAGACTCCACAACCGCGTTTCTTCTTCAGGGGCATCGAAAAACAGGACGGATGAGCAAGCATGTCGCCATAAGCATTGGCATCCTGAGAACTTGAAGGCGGCGAGGTTGACGGATAGCTACGTCCATTATCTTCTAAAGATCGGCATAAATTGGCGGCCGAGGCGATGGGAAAAGAGGAAGAAATCGGACTGCTGGCTGTGACGTGCGGAGCTCGTCCCCCGAGGCCAGGATTGGAAGAACCAGTTAATCTGTGACTGTGATGATGGTCACACTTGGTTGGATTTTACCACTGAGCGGAGGAGCTGATACGGATCCAAGCTCGCTTTATCGGTTCATATTACTGCGATAGGACTTCTCAGCGGAGATACAACTAGACTGGGTTGGGAAGGTTTTTGAACCGCTTAGAGTCTGGAATTTACAACCTGGTTGCGGCTTGCTTCAGGCTGAGGACGATTTGGACTCGAATCGAACGACTAAAAATCTGGCACGACAGGCTCGTGGACTGGGATCTCAAAATAATCCGGAAACAGGTAGAAAACGAACGCAGAAGGCCAACGATGCACGCACCTAGATCTATCGGCCGGGGAAGAGGGCATCGAGCCTCGGACTTCTGAAGTTGTTTCTACAGCCTGACTCCCTTCATCATCGGAAAAATCTCTGGTACCGCGCTGCTGACGCCTCGACTGGGCTCATATCCAGCGAGCTGACAAGTCGACCGGGCTCGAATTAGACTTCCCGCTGTCCCTAAACACTGTGCTTACCCTGGGCTCCGAGAAACTGTCGGCCCGCCGATGCAATCGTGCTCATCCAAGAGGTTGGCGCTGAAACTACTTCGCCATGTGGCTGACTCAGTCTCCAAGTGTCATTGTGCATTCCGAGTGCAATCCGGCGGCCTTCTTTCATTTCGTCCGCGCGTTTTGAGGATTCTGGCTCATTTGACTAGCTCTCGTGCGTAATATATTTTCCCTCGAATTCTGTAACCCCGGATGCACAGTAGGGCTGAGCTTAAGGCCTTTTGACGTCTGACCAAGCGGGCGCCAAGGAGGCGCCAGGGTTCACTACACCTCCCGCTCATTCGTTCTTTGCCTATTTCCCCCCTACGCACCGGCCTGTGCGCTACGACCCGAATTTTCGGCGCTTCTTTCTTCCAAGGACCAGGGGCCTTCGGAGGGCAGGCTAGGGTCAGGAAGGGTCGGAGGTAGGGCCGATTCGCTCAGCCACTGATTACAATTATGCTTCTGTGCGTCATACTATGGGCTCTCCCGCGACGGCACAATGGTTAAATAACCTTTCATATGCCAATGCTCTAGTAGATCAAACCCTTACATTGTTTCTGACGTAGTTCGCGGATGGAGTGCCCAAAGCCAAACTTGCGGACCTGCCGGGAATGCCGGACGAACTACCAGAACCGGATCCGGGCTCCGACAGAACAGGCTGGTATGACCTTGGTATGACCGATGAACAATATGGATTTTGAGTGTGGAAATAACAGTTTTCTCCCAAATTTAGTGCCGTCTAGATTTTTGAACTACGTTCAACGCTTGCTCCTATTTCCATCTCAAGTGGCTGAACATCACCTCAAAACAACCCAATTTTGAAGTTTTCAACTCCGACCATCATATGCATCCGGCGGCAACTCAACGATCGCCTCAATTTTCCTACGTTTGTCAGGGATTCGATTTTAGGTCTCCGGGTGAGCCCGACGGTCTTCAAACCCCACTGCCCACCCCTCAAAACAACGGCTTCTCCGAGGGCTCGAGTCGTCCTACCAACCTAGTACCCAAGGTTCTGGCCATGGCGGCTCTTAGTGTCGACGATGACTTGCAGTATCGCCTGTTACTGATGTATCACCAACTCACTACAACCTGACCGTCTTGACGGATCTGAAGGATCTCAAGTTCTTGGGCACTGTCGAAATCGACCTGGCTGTCCGAAATCCCACATCCCGCATCGTTATGAATGTCGCCGACCTCGAGCTGCATGATATTTCTCTCTCCCTGGAGGACGGACAGACGTTCATTCCAATTTCGGAAGCAAACGATAAACTTTCAGAGCGCCTAACACTGGTCTTTCCAGCTGCTCTCACCGTCAACTCGAAAGCCAGACTGTTCATCGCGTTTTCGGGCGCCCTCACTGGCAGCATGGTCGGCTATTATCGGTCCGCTACGACAGGTCCCGACGAAGAGAAGAAGTATTGTGCACTGACGCAATTTGAGGTATGCATCTAGACTCCTTTGTGGCGCATACCTAATATTATCTCGATTCCGCGTTCGTTGCTAGCCGACAGCAGCAAGGCGGGCCTTCCCTAGCTTCGACGAGCCTGCCCTCAAGGCGACGTTCGCGATCAACCTCGTAAGCCGGTCCGAAACTGTCAGCCTGAGCAACATGCCGTGCTTGTCCGAGGAGCCTTGCGATCCCGGCGAGGAGTTCGACCATCTGTTCCAGTTTCCCGAAGACGAAGATGTGGATTTTGCCTGGAAAATTACGAGATTTGAGCCCACACCGGTCATGTCGACCTATCTGGTCGCATACGCCAATGGCGAATTTCGGCACCTCGAGAGCGCATTCTACAGTCCGCTCAGCGGCCGCACGGTGCCGCTTCGGATTTATAGTAAGCATCAGTGGCGGCATTCGAGCATATCCATTCAAGAAGGGAATTCGGCAGCTACTCCACGGAATTTACCCCACGCCGGATTCGCGCTGGAAGTGACGGCACGAGTCTTGCCTTTGTATGAACAGATTTTCAACATTGAATATCCACTTCCTAAATTGGACACACTTGTGGTCAGCGGTTTTTTCTTTCGTCTCATCTCTTTTGCTGATAAAATGGCTTCTAGGTCGACGATTTTGATGTTTGTGCGTTTTACGCATAGATTGACTCCCGACGCATAGTAAATACTCCAAACAGTTGCGATGGAAAATTGGGGCATGCGGGTATTTTCTGTCCTCAAAGTTGCGCTGATGGTATCGCTTTCTGGCAGGGCTGATAACCGGCCGCGCGAGCGGATATTTGCTTACCGATACATCCCTGTTACGTCTACGAAAGGAAATCGTGGCTCTTCAAAGCCACGAGATCGCCCACATGTGGTTTGGGAATATTACGACCATGAGGTGGGCGGAATCAACAACCGTTGGATAATCACTGAACCTGCATTACAAGCTGGTGGACCTACCTATATCTCAACGAAGGTGAGTTCGAATTCTTTGAACATCAAACGAATTAGCAACGATTCCAACCAGGTTTCGCAACCTGGTGCGCTATTCGTTTGTGGTTCAATATAGAAACCGAATTCTCTAGATCGGCGAAGTGATCGTTCCAGGTACTCGATTGGTCCAAATTTCATGGCCAAGTAGCTCACCATTTTTGCCAGACAAGTTGGTCCTCGAACTGATGATTGGTCCTCCTGAACTCGTTTTGCTAGAATATATCCAGAGTGGAAACTCGACGCCGAGTTCGTCAATGAGCACGTCAACAAAGCCTTTTCATTGATTCCGGTCTTTCATCGCACCCGGTGGAGGTTATCTGCCGAGACGCCAATAAAATAAATCAGGTATTGCTCACCATGGTCCCAGCTCTATCCACTCACCTGATGTCCATAGATTTTCGATGGGCTATCGTATTCCAAAGCGGCCGCAGGTCCATAAAGCCCACAATGACGGGAGTCAACTGACATATATCATAGTTTTGCGGATGCTTTCCTGCTTCGTGGGAGAGGATAAATTCTTGAAAGGTGTTTCTCTGTACCTCAAGGACAAACTCTATGGGAACAGTACAACGGCCGATCTCTGGAGAGGCGTGGAACAAGCTACCGGTTGGCGAGTATCTCCCAAATTTCCACACGTTAACGCCGGCGCAGGTATCAAGGTGTCCGAATTCATGGAAGCATGGATCTCGAAGGTCAGTGGCCGCAACCTCTGCTGCGGTGCATATATCCGTTGGTGCTGATTTCTATATCTAGCCTGGCTTCCCTGTCGTGACGGTCCAAGAAACGAGTGATGGTGTTCATCTCAGACAGAGCCGGTTCCTCCTAACCGGCGAAGATCCCGAGGAAACAATCTGGTACGTATCTTCGTGATTTATGTCAATTTTACGTTTCATCTATGCCTTGGATTAGGGTTATTCCTCTGCAAATCCTCTCTGTTGACGGTACAGGACACAGCCATATTGACCATGACGTAGTACTGCGTGAACGAGAGCAGTTTTTGCACTGGATACGAGCAGGCCGTTCAAGATAAATGCTGGAACCACAGGATACTGTGAGTTTGCCCAAGCATTTAAGCTTTTAAGCGGTAGTAGATGCTAAACAAGATTTCCTTTTGATCAGACA